>JAHREE010149567.1:0-15734 GCA_033628505.1 Tringa tobata | reverse complement strand
CTGCAGTCCTGGTCCCACCAAACCTCAGCTGAGCAGAGGGACCAAGCCCTCAGGTTACTCCTCTCTACCCCAAAGCTTCCCCTAGTAAGAGAAAGTGATTGAGAGATCCCAGGAGGCAACAACCAGCAGCACTGAAGGCTGAGGTTCCCCACAGAGAGGAGGCTGCAGTCAATATTTATACTTATGCAAAAGAAATGAAACTATGTTGCCAGCCAGAGAGGTAGAAATGGCAGCGCTGTCATGAGTAGGACAGCAAGGTCAGCGATATATGCTTTGTCTTGGTTTTGTCCCAAGGGACACCCCAAGAGTTTTGCTCCTCCAGCTGAGGAGCTACCTGGTTCTGCCACAGCCTTGGGTTCACCAGCAATGCCCTGCACAGAGAAAAGGGCTCTTCCTGCAAGCTTATAAAGCAGAAAATGGAATGATTCATGGGAAGAGACATTTCCCAACATGATCCAATGTTTAGCATCCATGTAGCCTCTTGGGGTCACGCTTGTCCAACTCATAGTGGGTGCATGAACCATTTGCTTGTTTGGTTTTTTTTCTCATCTAAACGTCCTTCAATTAAAATGATTCAGTTTTATTGAAACTGAAGTTATTCTAAAAAATATTATTTTCTGTAAATTGCCAGTAAGAAATTCTTAAATGACCTGATCTTGTCTCAAATTCTCCATTAAGAATTGCATTCCAGAATTGTGAAATCTGAGTTTCAATTCTGTTGTACAGCTTTGGTGGGGTCTTCTTTTTCCATTTTATGACAAGTGCAGTATAACATAGAACACACGTTACTATGACTGACAAGTTCTACCATGACAGAATGTAAGAGTTGAAACACTCTTACTCTTGACTTTTTATTAAAAAAAAAAAAAATCAGGGAGACAGATACCAAATAATTTTTCTCTAGAATGAAACATCTCCTGTTGGTTCCAATGAAGCGAGCTGAAGCAAGTTGACACACAGATCAAAGTCTTGCCTACTTGAAAACTGTCAACCCATTTCATTGCAAACTAGATGGGAAGTGCTTTGAAACACACGAAAAACCTGATGTTTCACTCAGCAAGGCAAATCCCAGCCATCCTTTAGAAAAACATTAGTGTGATTTGCTTAACTGGTTGTCATAGTATACCATTATCAGTGAAGTCTGTTCTTCACTATTAACATGGTGTCACAAAATGATGGTAAGACAAAACAAAGATGAAAGTAAATGTAAAGTATCAGAGTTCCAAAGTGAAATTTTTTCTTGTCTATTTTAAACACATGTTTTCAACTGGAAAGTTAAGGTATTTGGAAACGACTGCACATTTGCTGTCCTGGCTCTGTCCACAAGGCGCTGTGGCTGGTAGGACACTACAGGGTGCCCACCCCAGCCATCAACTAAGGAACAGCAGAGCTGTTGTGGCACTTCAGGGAATTTCTACCATCTCCAGCACAAAAGTCTTCTCACACACTGACCTATCTGCCTTTGAATCTTAAAAAAACAATACACCAAATAAACTATGGAAAAGCATGTGGTGAGGACCACATCCTGCGCCACAAACAGGACAGAAGAAAATAGGTTGGGGAAACTGATTCAAGTGGCTAAGGGCTGTGTAAATGAGAAGGGCATGCATTTAGGAATGGAAATAAAAAACAGGTCAAGTTATATATTGCTGTAGAGCTTGTAAGGAACCTAAATAATAACAAAAAATAATTTAACTCAAATTAGTAATAAGCAAATGACCGTGAGAAGAGTTCCTCCATTATTCAGCAGAGCTGTTACCAACCGTCATTGCAGAGGGTAATGCTTCACTACTAAAAATGATGGATTCATTTGTCTAGATATCTCAATTGTTATTTGTAACAAAAGGTAAAAATTCAGACTACAAGGGGGAAGCAACAGTCCGGAAGATATTTATATAAATTACATGTTTTCAAATCATCTGGGTCTGCTGAGATTCACTGCCAGGTACTTCGAAGTGGTGGAGGCAATCTGAGGGCTGTTAGTGCTTATCTTTGAAAACTCAGGGACTGTGGCGAGTCCCAGAAGAGCAAAGAACAGCAAACATAGCAGGGAATTACAGGCCAGTCAGCTTAACTTCAATTCCCAGAAAAAATATTGCAACAAATCATCAAATAAATACTTTCTAAGCGCCTAAGAGATAACAAGGCAGTGAGGAACAGCCAACACGGATTTGTCGAGAACAAATATCAAGCCAGTCTCATTTTTCTGCGACAGAGCAGCAGGACTCACGGAGAGGGAGAGGTGTTTGCTGTTGTATACAATGACCTCAGGAAGGCCTTTGACATTGTCTCACATGATGTTGTCTTAAGCAAGCTACAGAAGCATGATTAGGTAAGGTCGTTAAGGTGGTAACACACGAGGTGGAAAACATACTCAGAAAGCAGCTTTCAATGGCTTTTCATCAAACTGGAGGAACATACTTGTAAGCACTGGGTGAGGATGTGCCTTGGGCCGCTACTATCCGCTATTTTCACTATCTGACCTGGGCAAAAGAGTAAGTTTGAAGACAACATCAGCTGCAAGCTGACAGGAGTCAATAGTCAGTACTTGGACCAGTCTTGACAAACGAAAGAAATACTCCACAGGAAGTAGGCTGTGGTCAACTAGATCCTGTACAGAGACTTATGGTTAGGTGGGAAAGATCCAGCACATGGCCATCAGCCAAGGACCATCCTAAGCCAAAGCAGGGCCAACAGCAAGGAAAGCAGGGTAGGGTTCGCCATGGGGCAGCAGCGAGGCTTTGTGGCACCTGCAGCCTGCCCGTGGGGCACTGCCATCCAGGAAGGATGTGGATGGATTGGGAAATCAAAAAAGAGCAGCTGAGGAAAAATGAAGGACCTGGGATTCAATTTAAAGATACACTGTAGAGGGACAAGAGCAGAAATCCTCAAGTTAGAGTGATGCAGCATCACAAAGGGAGATTGACAGATCATCCTCCATATCTGCTATGGATAAAGAGATAATTAATATGCATTAATTGCAGCAATGCACATTTAGAGTCAGAGTCAAAAGAAATTGTTGAAATTGAGGGTTAGTGAAGCACTAGTATTGACTGTCCAGAAAGCATAACAAACATCCATCATTGAAGTTTTGAGAAAAGGTCAGGCATATAAATGCAGAGGATGGTATCACTTAAAATGCCCCACTCGGAGGGGTGGGTGGGCAGGTGGAGCCATCCTGAGTTCCTCTTCCCTGCACCCAGCTGCCTGCTTGGCTGCCCTGTGAGATGCACACCATACACTGCATGTCAGGAGGATGCTCTTTGTCTTATTATTTTTTTATTATTATTATCAGTTGTTATTTTTCTTCAAGGAAAAAAAAAATATATCTTGTAAGGAAGAACTACACTCATCACTATTAGTGACTCATGAAAATACTACCTCTGTGAACAGGACGATTAATTCTCCACAATGTTCTCTGTTGTATGGAGAGATTCATTCTGGTTTCTAATGAAGGTGGTACTAAATGAAAAATAAAATACATTTCCATAACAGTCACCATAAACTGAGTCCATTTAAAAAGAAAAAAGAGAACACTGACATTTTCCACCATGACACTCCCCCCAAAAAAAGTAATTTTGGGGCCAATAACAAGGCACTTGTCATTTTCATGCAGAGTCAAAGCTGCCAATTTTTGCTTCACATTGATTTCTCTAAAATATCACCTACAGATTGTGCCCTCAGAGGAATAAAGAGGATGTTGATACAACATAGGAGCCAGGAACACTTACACAGCTGGGTTAGCCAAGGGGGGAGAGCGCATGAATCACCCCTTGGTGGGGAAAAAAAAAAAAAAAAAAAAAAAAAAAAAAAAAAAGAGTAGAGAAAGGTTAGGAAAGGAAATTGGGAAATTGGGATCCTCCTGCTCCTCCGGACAACAGCAGGATCCAGCCAGCCCTGAACAAACACAGACATGCAGCCTCCCTAATGGCACAGTGCTGTAAATCCTCAGGATCAAAGGCATAAACCAATCACCCACTTGTGTCAGGCCAGGAATAAATTCCCCCCATGAGAAAATATTAATCAGCTGGCCAGGTACACTAAGCACTGCACTCAGACACAGCCTCCAAAAACAGCACTGCCAGGAACAGCATGCAAAATTAAACTGAATTAATGCTTTTTTTTTTTTCCTTTTTTTTCCCCCCCTCAATCTCCCAGTCTATAGGCTCTTACAAAGCGCAATTCCCAGGAAAGAACATTTTGCCTGTACTCTGGGACTTCATAATGCATCCCCTCCTCACCCCAGACCCCACACCAAGTCTATTTCCTTAAAATAGGATTTTTCCCTCAGCCAGGACTCCCAGAGATATGCTGGTAAAGCAGTGATGATGCCCTCCTGAGCTAGTAGGAAATCCTTAAATAGAAACCCCAAGAAAATTTTCACTGCCTGTTCATTTCACCTTTTTTGTCCCAAAACAAAGACAGAGCCCCAGCAGTAGGGCACAACCTGGAGCAAACACAAAAAAAAATGGATTAATACAGTTTGGCCCTGTGTAAGAGTGTGAAAAATACTGGGGCTTTGTCAACTCTTTGCCTTCTGCTGATACCCACCAGAGAACTGCATACCCTGGGAAACATGGGCCATACCTTTATATTGGGTTGCCCAAGGTCCCCAGATCTCTTATCTGCATCAGCAGAACACCCTTCATTTGTGACCTTGGGACAAGTATTGAAAACAAAATTGTAACAGAGTAACTGCTAATACAGAGCAAGTACTTGGGTTTTCTCCAGATTTCCACCACCAGCGTGCTGTATCTGACCCGAAGTCTGATAGCAAATCTACGGTTTTGGCCCATATCTCTACTTTCTTCTATTTAATTTATACTTCTCTTCCCAACCTTTCCATCCCATGGAAAGCTCCGTATTCAGCAAGTCACTAGGTTCCAGCCACGTGCAGTTGATTTTCTTTCCCCATGCTAAAAACACTCCGGTTTCTGCTCTCAGCCACCCTGTCCCAGCCTCAACCAACAGCCCTGACTTCCCTGCTGTAGTGCCCAGGCTCCATCAGCAGAGATAAGGCTGAAATCTGGCTCTGCAAATGCAAACCAGATGGAAAAGGCAACCTCGAGGGCAAGACAGTGAAGAATTCAGATTGGCAGCATTTTATCCCTCCTTAGCACAGGTGTAAATGGCTCCAGAAGGGCAAAGCAGAGGGGACTCCAGCCCAGAGAAGGAGATCACTCAGCTGTGGAGGTTTATCTCCATTTCCCCACAGCTTACCAAGCTCCTCTTTTAATGATCGCCTAGAGCTTGTGCTGGGTAGAATTTAGACTCCCCTTGGCTGCATTGCATACTAATAATTTAAATATATGGGACAATACATCAGATATATTTGAAATAGTACAATCTTGCCACACTTTTTATGGTATCTTAAAATTTATGGCACCTGGTTTAAATACAAGGAAAATATGAAATAAAGTGAAATATTTCTTTATTTCATATTTTTTTCATATCTACCATACTTTGCCATTACACCATTTTTAATTATCAAGAACACTAGGCCAGATTTGCAGTATTTTTAACAGAGTTTCACATATTGTCACAAGTCCCTAAATTATTGTTGTGCAACAGAGTTTATTAAGCATAACATTTCATGAGAACCAAGTTTTGGGGATATAATTTTACTAGAATTAAACTGCTAAGGCAGAAGGAGGAGCCTCCAGAATCAATTCCTGGAAGGGAGGGAGGTGGGTGAGAACAAGACTGATCTTGGACTTCTCCTCATGTCTTGGAGGGGGAGAACCAAAAGACCCCAGCTCCTTTTCTGTGGGAAGGAGAGGAAATGGGAGGACAGACATCATCCTTGTTTTTTCCCTTGATGCTGAAGAGAGCTCTCCAAAAGGGCAACAGATGTTCCCTCTAACTGAGAAAGGGACCAAGGAAGGGATTTTCCTCTTTTAAGAGGAAAATTTATTTCACTTTATTTCATATTTTCCTTGTATTTAAACCAGGTTTAATGCTCTTTTAAGAGCAACTGTTCCCAACGGCTCTACCTGGAGCAGGCAAGTAACACCCTACATCTGTGGAGCATTAGGAAGCCTGACAGACCCCTTCTCGCCCCAAGAACTTTTGGCCTCCCAGCCCTCCAGCAAGCTTGATCGGTGCTGTACCAACTTTAGACATGGGAAACCCAGGCACACAGACACCAGCTGAGAAGCCCCAGATGATGCAGGGAGCCAGAAGCAGCAGAAGCGTCAACGAAGGCATCACCAAACCACTCAGATAGAAGAACCAGACAAAAAGTGCTGGAGCAGCTCTTCGCTCCTGTCTTCCTTCTACTTATAGAAAGTCCTGGCCAAACACAACCTGATGAGCACAACAGACAGAAGGAGGGTATGAGGAAAGAGCAAGACTGAAGCCAGGTAGAGTAGCTGAGGCTCAAACCCAGACGGATGATCCCATCTCGGTGACTCAGGCTCACTCCAGCACAACACCCTTGACAAAAGCTGTGACAGACACCAATGCTGCTCTTCCACACCGTCTTTTCCCTGTTGGTTTTGTTGGGATTGCTGAATGGACTGGCTCTGCTGGGCACAGTTATTTTTCCTCCACGACTAAAGTTTGAACAAGCTGCCCCCGGGAGTAATTTCTGGAAGCAGCTGCCATGTTTATTATCGGTGCGGGCCGGTTTTTATTCCTCTAGCAGCAATCTATCATGCCCCATTTGATAAGTTGCTATTTCTCACTGTTTGCCCTCAGAAGGGTTGAAAACTCTTATTTTCTGTCCTGGAATTGGAGAAAACATGGCAGTTTTAGCTCTCAACCAGGGGCCACAGCAGCTTCCCTGAGGTCCATGAATTGCAATTAAATTTAGCCTTTACATTCAATTCACTGCTTCATCTGTATGCATTTAAGCAAATACAGATACCTGTGTTCATTCAGAATCTGAATTTTTCCAATTTTTTGCCATGTTAAAAAGTACTAAGTGATGCCTTTACAATTTACTAAATGTTAGTTTATTTTTCAATTGTGTCAAACTGCACTTGGACAGCAACTGGAACTGAATGAAAATGCACAAATCAGCATTTCAAATAGCTTTCTACCAATTACAAGTTCTTCATGTGTGCTAGGTAATAAAAATATTTTTATTAAAAACTGCTTTGCATTTAAATCTGACTTAATATACAAGAGAAGAATTATATTCAGTCAATAAAACTGAACTGATTGTTTCTAATAACCGGGGCCAAAACATTCAAGGTGTTAGAGCTGATAGATATTATCTTCTTGCACCTGATTTTTATTCAGAGATCGCAGAAGGAAAGCCACTTTCCTGTGGTGGTGTTCATTGATTTGGTTTTGTTGTTTATGGAGGTTTTGGGGAGTTTGTTTTGGTGGATTTTTTTGCAAATTTGAATGAATTAATTTTTGAGCGTTACCACTAGATAAAACTGTTATTAAAAAAATTATTCTTTCTGTAACTCCTGAAGACATCTGCTTTTAAAGTGGAGGCAGCCCTTCAGCAAGGCTCACTGCAGGTGTTTAGCCAGGTTACACCTATCCTTTAAGTGGTTTGATGCATCAGAAGACTTCAGCAACAAACATGCTGCTTTAGCACTTTCATTTAAGTTATTTAAGTATATTCAATTAAGATCTTAATATAGATGGTCAGAATTTCACTTAATTTTCTATTTTAAAAAATCCGATTACTTTAAAGTCATCTATTTTTATCTGCCCCATCTCCTACAAAGACTGCTTTGCAGGCAGAACATAAATCAGGGCTTCCAGGAAAAGAAAATTAACACCCACAGCTGGATGTAGTGAATGTTCATCCACATCAGCCAGGGCAGCCACGCCCAGGGGCCAAGAGAAAACACACACAGGTGCAAAAGCTCCTAGAATTCTAACATATGAAAATTAAATATTCAATTCCTCATCCTGCACAGTACAACACCACCTTTATCTCCACACACCTTGTTTCTCCTGCATCCCACAGGCGTGAGAAGATGAAGGTGGATGGATGCTGAGGAGCAGGCAGCCCCTTACCCCCAGCCAGCAGCAAGCACAGATGTGATCCTGCTTTTTGCACTTTAAAGGCAACAAGAAGTCTCATTGTGACTCTGAGTTGTGGGTGGGAGCTGGAGAGGCTTCATTTCCCTTGCAGCAGGACCACCCCATGCTTGCCCACTGGTGGATCCCTGACCCTGGAGCAAAAAGCCTAGAGGGCACAGGCAGGGGAAGACAGCATGTGTCCCCCAGTGTCACAGTCCTGTGCTTCAAAATCTACACAAGAGAAGTCATAGCACCTCTTGGGCACGACAAAGAGCAAGAGCTTTGCTCTCTTCCAAAGAAACAACAGTTCTTGGTGCATTAGTACAGCCTTGGACTAGGAAGAATGATGAATCACTTTTTTTTTTCCTACGAAATCCCAGTTTTTTTCTCCAGAGATCTCCAAGTCAGGTGAACCACTCACTAGAATCCAATTTTCCAGAGCAGTGGAAGCCAACAGGCAGCCCAGTCAGACAACAAGGCCTGTTCTGCACCCTGCTTCTGTTATTACACCAGACTGCTGCTGCCTTTAAGCAACAGTGTTAAATTCCAATTCCTTTTTGCCAGATCATTGAGATCTACCAGAAAAATAATTTGCACCCACATCAAGGTATTTCAACTGCTACAAAACAGTAGCAAACAAGTTTCATTGAAGGAAGTCTTCCTTCAGACCTTGTTCCAGAAGTCACAGAAAGTGTACGCCTGTGCACAGCACCGGAGATGTGAAGGGTGGCTTCAGGAATCAATGCTGATATGGTCTCCAAAGAGAAAATGAAGCCGACAGAACAGCAAATTGATGTGGACATGAGTAATTACTTAACTTATTAGTGCCCTTCTGTGTGACACCAACTAAAGCAGAAATGGCAGGGAGCTCAGGAAGAGACTACGAGCAGGACAGCCACAGCATGGGACAGCCTGGGACCACTTGAACCCCCAAAGAGCCCTTGTAAAATAAATTTATTGGTGATCCTGTCCGTGCACATTTCTCCTCACAAGTGCAATCCAGTACCTGAGAGGCAAGTTCTTCCAAAGGGCAAAATAGGGTATGTTTGGCAAAAGCACGAAAAACATGAACTGCATGGAGGGTATGGCATTTGAGGTGCACAATCCAAGCAGGTAGATGCAGGCAGTAGATGCCAAATACAGAGAGGTGGGGGGGAGCAATCTCCCAGCCAGTGCTCTTTCTTTTTCACATGACTATATAGAAAGTGCATGTACCCACACCTACAAAAACACGCCAAACTGCAGTTCTGGCTGCCCCCTGTGGTGATGCACCACTGTTAATGTCACCTAGTTTGGGGACCAGTTTTGCCTACAGCTAAAAATCTATTTATGATGACTTCAGCATCCCCTCCCCTACAGCTTATTCATCCCCTGTGCCCACACCAGGGAGAGGAACCCTTTGGGCTTGGCACCTAGATAGAGAAAAAGCTCCAGTACGACCAACACAGCTTGAAAGCTGTACTCAGCTCAGGAGCACTGAACTTCCCCCAGAAAAGGATGCTCCACCATACATGAGGGGACACCACAGCTCTGCACCCTGATGGCCATGCACCAGACACACCACTGCACCAAGGCATGAAGATGGTGCAAACATCCCCTTCCCCACCACAAAGGGATGTTACACAGCACACGGAGGAGGAGAGATCACAGGTGGATGAGAAATAATAGAGAAACTCCTCAAAATGCAGGGTACATCTTCAAAGCATTGGCCAGGAGGCACAGAGTCATTTGGTAGGAAACGTAGGCCAGTCCCTACATCAGAGACATACATTTTTTCATGACCTTCCCTATTCTGGATATTTCTAACCTTCAAACATCCGTAAAGAGGGGTTTTCCCTCTTCTCCCACCAGTCAGTGTGGCCCCACTGAATACAGGAGCAGCTCGGGTTGAGCAGAGGAGGAGAGGGGTCACTGAGGATCCCTCATTCCCTGAGAGACCAAGCTTGACTCTAGAAAGAAAGTAAAAAGAATCTGAATCCTCTTTGAGGTGGAAAAGATAGAAACAAAATGCCCTGCAAATCAATAAAGTGCTGTTGGAAATGAACAAGAGAGCAACAAGAGGAGGAATTATCTTAGAAGACGTTCTCATTTTAATCCATCAAACAGGGAACTCACCCCTCTGCCCCCAGCATAAGAGATCACCTATCCAGGGTGGACAACACAGAACACATCAATAAATGGGTGTTCCCAACTGCCTGTTTTTTCATCTCAAGTATTTACCACCCCCTCCTGTGCAGATGAGAAGCGAGATGTAGAAAGCCTCAGGATAAAGAAAAGAAAACAAGGAAAGCTCCAGTTCTACTGGGAGAACAGTCGAGTTCATTTTTTGAGGAGATTACACCAAAGGAAGCATGGCAGCAAACTAATAATGTTTATACCAGCCTCTTAGATATAGCAAGAGTTTCACTTAATGTGCACTATTACCTCTGCTCCGTCTACGTTTCACAGCTGCTGACACCTTGCATGCTGTAGCCACGCTGTTTAACACTCACATCACTCGCTCAGTTTTAGAGAGTATCAGCTGAAAATGCCACAATCCCTTTATGCAGCTCCAGGTCTCCATCTGCCCCCTTCCTGCCCCCAAAAAGGAGGTGGGGGTGTTGGACGTCAGGACTGACTGAGAAAGGGGTGCTCCCTGGTGGTTTTCACAAGGGAGTTCACTCAGGTTCCCATCTCCAAAATGAAATAGTAACTTGCCAGAGAAAAGCACAGAAGTACATACGTGTTTTTGGTTTTTTCCTCCCCTCCAAAGACTAAACAATGGATTGTGGAGCATTTTCTATCTTCTGAACCTGCCCACATCCACCACCTTTGGAGCAAGGACAGCATCCCCAACTATCCCACACCAGTAGCAAGGCCACAGATGAACAAGTTCTCAACCCTTTCATGGTGGATGATCTGCACCTGAGGTCCCACTCTGCTCTGTACCTTATAGACACCCAGTGATCTCACAGCATGAGACCGTCTATGATGAGTCCTATGCAGGTACCAAGTCTGTCTCACATGAGTGCTACCAAACCACGATTTATGGGCTCTTCCAGGCTGTGAAAGACTCACCCTGGGGACACATAGTTAAGAGCTGCTCCCCCTGCAGCTGTGACTGAGGCCAGTTTCTGGAGAAAATATTCATTAAAGGAAGCACTGATCCTTCTGAAGATTTCAGGATAAGTTGTGCCCATTTCTGGGCAGGCTAGCAAGATCTCTCTTGCATCCAAGCGTATCAAATAAAAGCTTTGGTTGCTGGTCCCTAAAGGGACACCTCCCATTAATCAACTGTACATCTGAACCACGCTACTTTTTGATAATACAACAGTCCCCATACATCTGGACACAAGGTTTCTGCTATCAGAGTCATTTCAGCATGTGCACGAGCAGTATTTAACTCCTCCGGCAGAAACAGAGAGGTATGTTTGCCTCCTCCATACGGGCCACGTGCAAACAACCCCCACACACACCCAAGGCAGCTGCAGCAGCGTTTTGGTCTCTGCTCCTGGCCCTACTCTGTGATTCTGTAAATAGAATGTATTTAGGCAGCAATGGGAAGCCCAGCGTAAGGCAGCTCTCCTGGAGAGCAGGGTAAGGAACAGACCTGGGATGTCTGCAGCACGGTCAGGAAGAAATTTTAAGCACTTCAGCTTGAAATCAAAGGCAAAAGGATATTTCCATGCCTTGCTGCCGGCTGGGGGCTAAAGCCCCAACTTTGATGCTGAAGTTCCCTCCACGTGAGTGTCCTGGGCTAAACCTGAGCTCTGGCTTTGTAACATCCTATGGCTGGGGGCAAACCAGGCACAACTCACCCCCATCCCCTCCTGCTTCCCACACCAGCCACAGCTCACCCCTCCCTCAGGGCTGGACACCCAGAAGGTGTCAATATTGGTTGTTTTGTGAGTGGCAGGGTTTTTTCGTAAAACCGCAAAAACCAAACGAGCAGCACGGAGTAGGTGATACAGAAGAGCTTAAATCAGTAAAATGCCAACAAATGATTCGTACCCACCAGTACACTGAGTGACAACAGCCCTTTCCCACACCCTGACGTCTTAATCGCCAGCTGCTCTGCACCAGCAGCCTTCAGACTTTTCTCAGCACGCCCAGGAGCTGGCATTTCGGCACCAAAGGAAGATTTGCTGCAGCAAATCGACAAGAAACCCAGGACCTGAAACCACGCCAGGGTCACAGCAGACCCAAAAATAGCATCCCGAGAAGAGAGGGAGCCAGAATACCACGTCCCTGAGCACGCCTCTCGATGAAGCTTTCGCCGGGCTACGGGGCATCATACAAGAAAAATATTACCCTTATTTGCTGTATAAACAGATTGCAGTTGTGCTCATTACACAGACTTGCGTCTCTATTCAGCCGTAGCCCATTAAATGCAAATAAAAGAGGAATAAGTTCAGTTGCAGCGGGCTGCGTGGCACATGGCAGGGAAGCCTGCCCTGATTAGGGGCTCGCGGAACCATTTCCCAGGAAAGGAGCCAGAGCTCCCCGACAGCCCCCGCTGCAAATCGCTGCCTGCTTCTGCAAAGCTCGCCGTGCTTTTCCCCTCTTCCCCTTTGTTTTTGGAACTGTGCACAGAAGTCATGTGAATAATTACCTCCCACATTAACAAACACGCCACAGAGCCAGCATTGTCCACAGTTGGGTTGTTTGGTTTGGTTTTTTTTTTCCCTTATTTATGAGTGACAAATGAAACAAGAAACACAGAATATTCGCACTAACCTTTTAGAACATGCCAAACAAAGCTCTTTTGCAACATTTTCAGCAGCAGAGAAATGAGTTGAAGATAAAATATCCTAAGACGCTAGTGGAATGATGCTCAGAAGCATGAAGGTCTATGGTGTAATAGACCTGATGAAGAGTGTCTGAGCTATGGATTAATCATAGCTTTGCCAAGGTTGGAAGGGACCTTCCAGATCATCTAGTCTGACCATCAACCTAATACTGATAAAACCCATCACTAAACCATATCTCTAAGCACTACGCCTACCCGTCTTTTAAATACCACCAGGGATGGTGGTCTCTGCCACAAGGGCACAAAAGCTTGTAAACTGGTGTTGGGGCACCCATAGCAAGTGACTGGAACCCAGTGGTCCTCAGGTACTTTCAACAGCAAGGCAAAATCTGGACAATCTTAAGCATTTCTGGGCAGTATTTTTGGATTGATACCAATCCTACCACGAGATGGTAGGATGCCAGCTCTCACCATTTCCCTGCCCCCACCTGCTAGCAGATAACACCCTCAGCTGGCTGAACCCCTCCAGTTCAGCAATATTTGAAAACAGAATGGAAAAAGAGACTTGCAAATGCATCTGCGTCTTTTCTCTGCATTTTGTGCTCGCGCTTTCTGTCCTGCAGTTATTTTTAATTATAAATTCACTCCAAAAATAATTTCCGAGACATTTATCTGCGGCACGCTGCCCTGATTACCCAGCCTGTGCTTTGTTGTAGAGCAGAGGCAGCTGGCCCCACAGCCCGTCAGCTCTGCTCTGCCTGGCTCCGTCTGTGGGGCCAGACACCCGCCACCCCCACGCTGGTCCCACTTCTTTTAAATACAATTATTCAAAGGAAACTTTGGCTTTACANCTCTGCCACAAGGGCACAAAAGCTTGTAAACTGGTGTTGGGGCACCCATAGCAAGTGACTGGAACCCAGTGGTCCTCAGGTACTTTCAACAGCAAGGCAAAATCTGGACAATCTTAAGCATTTCTGGGCAGTATTTTTGGATTGATACCAATCCTACCACGAGATGGTAGGATGCCAGCTCTCACCATTTCCCTGCCCCCACCTGCTAGCAGATAACACCCTCAGCTGGCTGAACCCCTCCGGTTCAGCAATATTTGAAAACAGAATGGAAAAAGAGACTTGCAAATGCATCTGCGTCTTTTCTCTGCATTTTGTGCTCGCGCTCTCTGTCCTGCAGTTATTTTTAATTATAAATTCACTCCAAAAATAATTTCTGAGACATTTATCTGCGGCACGCTGCCCTGATTACCCAGCCTGTGCTTTGTTGTAGAGCAGAGGCAGCTGGCCCCACAGCCCGTCAGCTCTGCTCTGCCTGGCTCCGTCTGTGGGGCCAGACACCCGCCACCCCCACGCTGGTCCCACTTCTTTTAAATACAATTATTCAAAGGAAACTTTGGCTTTACATCGAGTCTCTGAGCGGCACAGAGGACCCGGCAACAGAAACAAAGGGCGAGCATTATTCCTGGTTATTTCGTTTGCAGTTCAAGGATATGCATATCTGTCAGAAGGCTTTTCCCCCTGCCCTCTCCTCCTGCCAGCTCTTTTATCGCCAGCCTGTAACCCTTGCGCTGATGCCAAGGTGATCTGAGCAGGGAAACCATCCATGAGCGGGCAAGTCTCAGAGTCTCACATCTTGTTCAAAGCCACACTGGCAGATGACATCTCCCCACGTTTCACCA
This sequence comes from Tringa tobata, assembly GCA_033628505.1. Lineage (NCBI taxonomy): Eukaryota > Metazoa > Chordata > Aves > Charadriiformes > Scolopacidae > Tringa > Tringa tobata. The sequence goes on along the minus strand of JAHREE010149567.1, from coordinate 1,326 downwards.
CCACCCCCCTCCTCCACATCCCCATGAAAGGGAAAAAGAAAAACTTCCCCCCATCGACCAGCAGGGCACCCAGCCCAGGCATGGACCTGCACGAGCAGGGCCTCAGTGGCCAAGGCCCCCCTTGCCCTCCTAGGGCTGTGTCAACTCTGTCTGAGAACAAAGAGAGAACTTGGATAAAAATGTAAAACCATCAGGATTTTAAGATTCAGGAGCACTCTCCACTTTTGGACTTCAGCTTCCCAGCTCTGAGAGAATAAGGATACTGCCGTGCTCCGTAATTATTTTTTTATCTTAATTTTCCAGATTAATATAGAATCAGGGAGATTTGCTTTCAAATGCTAATTTTCTTTCTCTTTTTTTTTTTTTGGAAAGTACAATCCTCTGAGCTGGCTGGCTCTGACTGTTTGAAGGCTTTGTTTTAAAATTAAACTTCCCTTCGTATAGATTTCAACAGCTACGAAGTTCCCATGGCTTAGGTGAGCCAAAAGCGAAGTTGACCCCAAAGACCTGTAGCAAACTAAGCTGGGTTTTGCTTCCTGCACCCAGAGAGGCAAGAAATAGCCTGGAACTAAGCTCTGGGAATGGAAGGCAGGACGGTGTGTCTGGCAGTGCTAAAAAATGCAAACACACCGGTGAAGGCATCTCCTGCCTAACTCATCTGCCCTCCAGCATCAGCTCAGCAAGAAGAGCTGCACGTAGCCAGGGCCAGCAGCAAAGTCCACACACCACAGTGGCCAAAACCAAGCAGGCTGCGGCAAATAGAATGCAATTGAGGAGTCTCAGGCATCCCAGCTTATTTTTCCATTTTACCCAATAAAAAAGGAATAACTTGGAAGGGTGACTGAGGTCCTTTCTACACTGCAGAACTCTCAGCACACAATTCACATCCAGCAATATTCTTAGGTTTAATTTTTTCCCCCCTCAGCCTGCTTAGACCCCTGCAGAGGCACCTTTTGGTACTGTGGTACCTTCTGCTCTACCCAAAGAAAAGTGGTGGAAAACTAAAGCTGAACCAGCTTTCAGCTTGATAAATGGAGGGTGGCCCACGTGTGGGAGCTATGTCCTGCCTTTGGGGAACTGGGCTCAGCTCTTTGGTTTCCTACAGATTCTGGGCAACCTTGATCAACCGTTTCATTTTCCTTTGTCCCCACACACTGTCTGTAAAGTGTAGGTAATCACACTTTCCTACCTACTATGGATTTTGTGAGCATCGAGGCACAAAACCAGTGAGGAAATCACATATTCAAGCGGTCAGAGATGATCTTAGAGCCACAGACCCTACTAAATAGCTTCAAAAGAGCCAGGCTGTGCTGAGACCTCTCATCA
>JAHREE010149566.1:391257-402070 GCA_033628505.1 Tringa tobata | reverse complement strand
ACAGGGGCCGCTTCCCTCAGGGGCGGCGGGAGCGGGGGCGGGTTGGGGAGGACGGGTCAGAGTTCTTCTGAGGGGAGATCTGCGTGGAGGTGTGTCCCGTAAAAATACCTATGGTCTTCACTTATTTAACCTCTGATGTAACGTGTTTCGTTTGATGTTATTTCCTTTGCCTACCTGTCGTGCGAAGGGGCAAGTTCTGACAGGAAAATGTTATTAGCTGTTGGCATTCACCCTCGTTGCTGACGCAGTTATGCTCACTTGCGCTTTCAGTGATACCTAATTCTGTTCAACAACGTATTCTTAATACCTCCCACCTTCTAAATGTCCCAATAGTGACAGTTGTGCTCACGTGTTCGTTTTCCTATTTTGAAAAGTGGTTAATCTCCATAGCTGCTTAAGCAGCTGTTAATTTAGAAAAAAATTCTGCATTTAAAAAACATTTTGGTTACAATCGGTCTGTTGCTGTCTGCCGGGAGTTGGTACGCCTGGATGCTACTAATGGTATGTAATTAATCATCATCATCACTGGTCAATGTTTACAATGTGGAAACTCAAAACATCCAAGAAACAGAATACCTGTGGGCTATGAACTGTATTATATGTTTGCACCGCGTGGTTGACTCTGAGAATGAAGGCAATTTTTTTTAAACTTTTTTTTTAAATTATTCATCCATGTGAGGCATTCTTGGGAATGTGTTGCCACGCTGTCATTTTAATGTTTCCAAGAGTATAACACACAAAATGGATAACACACAAAACTTCTTCAAATCAAGAGTCCGGGTTTCTTTCTTTGCTTAAACTCAATATTGATTCAGATGCAGCTTGGAATGTTCTGGGGCTTACACCCTGCTCCTAGCATCGTGGCATCTTTGACTCATGTAATTTTTATGACATTCAAATAATTATAATCCTCGCCTATTGAGAAATTATTTTTCATGTAACAAGATGTCTATTGTATTTTCATTACAGTTACGAACCGGTTTTGCTTTCATGATCAGAATTTCCCAGTGAGGTAAAAATACATCAGCAATTCTTAGTTTTGATGACAAGACTGATGGCTGTTGCAGTAGCACACACTGCTTAGTGTGATTTTCTCTGAAGATGCATACAGCAGATGCTATTCAGAAAGAACAAAATAATGAATGAGATGTTTTCTTTTGTTTTGTTTTGAACGTGTGAGTTACTGCAGGTTGTTTGGGGTTTTTTTTCCTGGTTTGGGTGCTTATTATAGAAGTAATCTTGTATTCATTAATTTCTTTAGAACATCTTAGTCAGATGAAGGGAAACTGAAATACATGTTACTGTGTCTCTCTTCGGTTTATTTGTAGCTGATTGCTATGATTACTGGGGGTTTACATAACTAGCTTGCCACTACGCAGGGCACTTTACAAGCATATGAAGTTTCAGTCTTAAGATAAACCCCAAAAAATTATTTGGATAAGTTTAAAAACCTGCATGTATCTTTTACGGATTTTCACAGAAATTTGTGATACTGCATTCCTCTCAAAAGAAGAGTGCCAATATGATAATGAAATTGGCTATATTTTAATACATTTATTAATATATTTTAATACATTTATTAAAATATAGCCTATTTCTTGTTTTTAGGGCTGAACTACACAACACCAGGTGTTTACACTGGTAAGCAGCTATAGTAGATGTAATTATATAAATATATCTGGGATTTTAGCTGTTTGGTGAGATCTGTAGAACTGTTAAAATGATATGTAATTAAATCTTATTTCAAAATGGTACGCAACTCTTAACAAGAGAAAACTCTTGTCAGTGTTTGAAACCGAACTTTTAACAGCTGTGGGGAAGTAGTCCTTACATCACCTCTCAGGTGGTGTGATTTTGCCCTCTTAAAAAATGGCAATGGTCCTGTTCGGTGTTACAGACAGTGGCTTTAGGTACTGATTTGTCTGATCCTACTGAAGACTGGGTAATAGTGGAAGGAAATTAATCTTCTGTGCATTATGTTCCTCATATATGATCTAAAATTAAGAACATTTACTACCTTATTTTTGTGATAGGTATCTGTAAGTTTTCAAAGAGAATAGCGTTTGTATAAGAGCATCAAAGGATTTTTTTTTGTATGTGTAATACAAAACAGTGCCTCAGGTTTAAGTTCTATGTAGTACATAATTATTATAGAATATACAGAATGTGACTTTCAATCTTCGACATACAGAACCTAACCTTTACTAGATTTTATGCATCTTTTATAGCATGTTATTTTAAAATTAACAATTTCATATTTATTTTTAGATGTTCATAGGAAAAAAAAATTGCTTAGTAATGAATTAGCACTGTGATACAAAATGAGTTTCTCACTGGTTTTGAAAAACACTCTAAGAAGTTACTAAATTTAAAAAGTACTATTTTCTTAACAAGTGCTACAGCCATTTTATTAGGCCTTTGATGAATAGTTTATTGGATTGTCCAACAAATCAATACAGTTCAAAGAACAAAAGCAAGTAGTTTTTATCTCACAGGTATTGCAACAGGATGCACTTTGGTTCAGAAAATATGTTTACCAAAGCCCCAGGACTATACTTCTTAGTAATATTATACATCAAACAACAGTCATGTAAAGATTATGTTAAAAGAATGGGTTTTATCATATTAATAGTTTGAAAAATATGATACACGGCCTTTGAAATTTTTAGTGAGTCTGATGTTCAGTATTAAATGACAGTCTGTGTGAATATATATTCTGAAGTATCTTGCTAGCCAGATAAAGCATAAACAGAAAATATCTTATACAGAAATGTCACGGTTCTACTGTGCAAAGGGAGAAATGAGGTAAGGACATCAATTCAGAAAGTGTGTTAAAGCTGTCACTGTCTTTTTTTTTGGATACAAATTATTGGCACATACAAAAAGAATGCTGAGCAAGAAAACAAAAGAAATAGCAGGTATCTTTTTGATCATGAATATATTAGCTTCTATTTTTTAATACTAGCAGAGAAAAAAAAAACAGATTAATTTGCCTTTAATGTACAGTCAGAACTGATTTTACTTTGGCTGTGCACACAGCTGTTTATATCAGGTCACTAATCAGCACCTTCACCTGTGACATTGCTATAATTTAATCACCTCACAGAACATAGGAGTATGATATTACAGAACAGTTTTAGAGGCCAAAGCCTGTGCAAATCGCACGACTCTGCATGATCAGCTGCACACACTTAGGTGGCTGCCAGAAAACAGGTTGCCACCACACTGTGAATTGTTTGCCGTGTTCCTGCACAACCATGTGCCTGTGGTAAGCTCTTCCCACCACACCTAGTGATGATGGGTTTGGGCTTTAATGTGAAACTTGGCTCTTTCACTTGAAACTTAAATCATTGTTCGTATGCGACATACGTCTGCTTAGAATGCTTCTGGGCAAGATACCATTTGACCATATCTATATAAATTCCTAAGAAGTCTTCAAGATTGCACTGTCCTCTGAAACTGTGAGCGCACAACGTTTATGTTCCATAATCTATAGCAATATATTTTTGAAGTATCTGCACTGACAAATGAGATTAAGATCCTTTGTCAAGAGAGAAAAAAGATCTTTAATATACAATTAATAAAACTTAATGTAATTTTAAATTAATGTATATAATCTAATTCAATTTGCACAAAAATAAGGTGAATATCTTTTTCACTTTTACTACTGTAGTTTTTTAAATATGGGGAACAGAGACAGTTAAAAAAAAATGACTAAGGCAGCAGTGAATGATTCAGGAAGACTAGTCAGAACAATACTGGAAAAAAGGTTATGACGTGAAATTAAAACCTAAAGCTAGCTAATTCCTTTAAAAGGAATAAGAGGTTTTATGCATTCATAGAAAAATAAATGATTCTGCATAAATTTAAGATTCTGTAAGATATTTTTCAACCCAGAAATTCCTCCCACCTCTTCCTCTAATTTACTCACAGGAATTCTCCTATCCCATGCTTGCTTTGACAAGAGGGAAAGAACCCAAGGCAACATAGTGTGAAGGTTTCCAGAAACTTTGAAGACAAAAAAATAATATTCTCTTTCAAAATTTCCTTTAGGAAGTGTTTTGGGAAAATAAAATATATGCAGTTATTAAAAAATAAAATTGCTTGCTCACTAAATTATGTACAAACATCAACAAAAAGAACATTAAATAAAAAATGTATTCCAGAGGTAATATTAATGAATGGTAGCTATGTAATTTATTTATTCAGGAAGTAGCCATTTGAAATACATTTATACATATATAATCACATTTTGAAGATTGTAGCATATTATTGGAGAGATTTTAAACATTCCACTAAAATATCTTACTGCTCATTCTGTTATAATTTTTTGTTAAGTTTTTCACCATGGTTCCCATTATTATAGTTCAGTTATTGGGAAAAAAAAACTACCCCCTTTTTTTTGGTTTAAAGTGCTGTTTTTCTAAGTATTGTGTACATCTATCTGGTTTTCAGTCGCAGAGAGAAAAGAAAAGCACGTTTGTGTTCTTTGGTTCCTTCTGTTTCCTCCTTGAAAACCTAGAGGGGAAGTGCTGTGTTGGCTTTCTGAACCAAATGTGATTGATGATCTGTCACAGGTTATATGATATGACAGGAAGCCAACTTAACATTCCTGAATACATTTGTCCATTTTGGTAGATGAATTTGTGAAAGTTAAGGTTGCAGATGTACAGCTGCTCTCCATGGCAAAAGCCACTTGCCCTTAAAGGAAGAACTTTGGAACTGTTGCTGCTTAAATCAGTATTCAAAGCTAAGTTTTTAAATGTACTTTTCACACGGGGCTGAACAGAGACTGCTGATAATCACAGTGACACTGAGCAGTAGCTGCCACTTCTTGTTTTCAGAAATATGGAAGTCTTTACTTACTTTTTTTTTTTTGTCAAATTCAAGTCATTGTGCATTTTCAGTAATTTAACCCATGTAAAATAGTAGCTACACCACCAATAATTTTGGTCATGAATAAAAGACCATGTATACTATACTGAATGAGTAAAATTATGCTTCTGACCCAGAGGAGGGCAATGTTACCCCATTATAAAAAAAACAAACACCAACCTGAAAAAAAACCCCAACCAAACAAAAAAAAACCCCAGAAGAGCGCACTGCTCTCATGAGGTTGGCTATTTTTGTCTGCCACACCAGCACTGGTTTATACAACAAACCATCTTTAGTCTTCCACAGTTTAGAGGAAGACAGGACTGTTACAAGCCATCCTTTTTATAGCAGAAGTAAATAAGGCAGTATCAGGAATTAAGTTTGCCAAGCTTTACTTCATACTACAAATAAATATTAATGCTTATTCTCGCACCACTGAAACGTAACTGATTTAACTGGTACAAAAAACCCCCACAACCCAACCCCAAACAGCAGTGTTTTCTCAAGTGTTTGCCCTTTCTGAGCATTAATCCTGATGGCTGCTTTTCACCAGATTAGATTGTGCTTTGTGTTTAATCAGTATTTCCTGTCACATCTTTAATCTTAAGAAAAATCTCGGTTCTTTTAAGTTAAATGATGAAATTAAAAAAAAGGAAAGTTTAACTGAAGGGGAGGATGAATGATAAATGCTATGTGCATGAAAATGACAGATTTGTTAATTCTCCATAGAACGTTTTACTAGCTTGAAATATACTGAGTATCTCGTTGCTAAAACTAAATTCAAATTCAAGTAGCTTTTGATTATTTTTTTTACTGTTCAGCTCTTGAATACTAAATCCTAATGGTTATATTTAGGAAAAATAGATACTTTAATAAATGTTTAAAAACTAGGATATAGTGAAAAACTTACTTGTCTAAAAATGTAAAATGTGACTCTTGAACCAGTAAATCTATCCAAGTATTTGCAATTACTTGTTTGACATTTGCAAATGCCAAAAATAAGAATGTCTTCACAATGCCTCAGGATCCAAGAATGATCCTTTCCTCACCATGTCTAGTCTTGTCCCAAGAGATGACATAAGTCAAACAGGTTTTCAAACTTCAATTTTATAAGACAAAGACCATTATACTCCAACCAGCAAGGAAAGAAAATTACTAGTAGTTGCAGCTGTGGCTCTCAGTGACCAAACTAAGAGAAAACCAGTAAGAACCAATCCAATTCTCTCCAAAGTTACTATAGTAGGAATAGATATATTATTAAATATTTGTACTCCGTTCTGCCTGACACAACTGTATTGCCAGAAGCACAAAGAATGCAGATTTGCCCTAACTGTGACTCAGTATTCCCTTAAATGTTTTTAAATAGGAAATCAAGTACTTACAGGTATTACTTTTAAGTTACTGAGTGAAAACCCCTCAAATATCACTTATGTTCGGGACACCTTGAACTTTTGTTACTGCAAGAACCCAGGAAAAAATGAAAGGCATTGTCATGTGCTTGCTTAAATGATCTTGCTGAAATGACCTGGGAAAGATTAACATTTATTAGACTTATTCATGATGCACTGGATGTTTTATTTTTTGATATCCCAGATGAGCCTGCCACAATATTTTACTAATTTCTAATAAGATAATTAAATCTTTCTTGTCTTTTCAGATACTGGATTTTGTGTGTCTTGGGTAGCTCACTATTTTCAGGATGTTAAAACCACAGTGATCAATTCTCACTTTAACATCTTTAACTCTCCACAAGTTAATCATTGTATTGCTTAAATAAAAATACTTAGTACTGAGGGTTATTTACAACTTTGTGTATTTTATTTACCAAAATACCATGTGAAGAAATAAATTACAAAAATTGAAATGAAATGGTATGGCAATCTGTTTAAGAAATGAGCTAAGACAAAATGTTAAATATTTCTAAGAAATCAACCCCACAATAGCAAAATATTTTACTTTAAATTGTACCAGAAAAAAATAAATCTGATTCCATTCTGTATTTCTCCTTCTAAGAGAATCAGTATTTTTTATACATTACTAATATGAACCATTAGCTCAAGTCCCTGCTAAGTTACAGTCCAGCTGGAAAGTTCTGGAAGGTAACCAACATTTCAAGCAGAAGTAATTCTATAACAAAACAACAGAATTTAAACAAATTTCATTATTTTGCTTAAATTAAAAGTCACAATAACCACTATCACACAGTAAATCAGGTGTCTGCCTTAGTCAGATGGGGTGAACAAAGCATGGAAAGCAACAAAAGACTTTTTGTAACAGCAAATACACTGAACTAACCCAGCGATCACATGCTCACTACTTTGTTTACAGGGAAACAAGCTTGTTATGCTGAATTTTGATTATGCTTAGTTAGTATATAGACTATGCAAAAATTGTATCAAGCTGTGACTTACTGTGAGGGCAACCTTAGTGTTTGGGTCTCCAAAAGGTATGAAGAATCGCAACACAAAATAAAAAGAAAGGGCTCAGTTCTGCAAAGTGAGTATTTTTGCATCATCATGTTGATACCAAGGAAAGGGAAAAAGTGCTTAGTGATTTGCAGCATTGCATTGCAGTCAAGTAACAAAACTCCCACAAAATATTGTTTTAATTTATTATAATATATTATTTTAATGGGACCTAAGCCTCAAAGTGCTCTAAGATAAATTAATTCCTGATTCCTAGTGCCATTGTAACCTCTGAACAAATCTAACAGGACAAAGTAATCTAAAAAAATATGTTTCTAGCTGAATATGTTTTATCCAGCAAATATAAGTAACATGAACATCACGGGTATCTTCTCTCTTTTTTTCTCTGGTTGCTTGCCTGTGTGCGTGACAACGCTTCATGTGATGATTTTTATGTGCTTGCAGGTCTACCATCTCCCGCATATGGGAAGTACAACAGGAAACCCTGGTAGTAAAACTGCGGTGTGTGCTGGCACGGCACTGAAAAATACTCTCAATTCGAACCTCATCTACCTTAGAAAAAAGGTCACGAGAATTGATTTTTTTCAGTCAGTTAATACGAGTAAAAACTCCACTCATATAGACTTTATTCAGCATCTTTCCGAAGATTTTCGTCGGCTGCTCTATATAGTGGATAAGTGCTTAAAATTGACCTAAAGAGACTGCTTTGTTCTGAGAAGCTGACCCCGGGTGAAGAGGAAACTCAGCAGACTGGAGCAGTGACCTTTGTGCTGTCCCTTTCCCTTTTGTAACTGCCCCAAAGGAGGTGGCTGCTGTTGGCTGTTTTCCTCACGCCCGTTCCATGTACAGGACCACGCGGCCCAGTGAAAAACAATCTCTGGAGAATTTTCTTTTGGGTGTTAAGAAAGGAGACATTAAAAGATTTTTAAATTAAATTAAGCCAGCTTCACTGCAAATGAAGGAATACTGGACAAATCTTCTTTCTGTGGAAGGAAAGACTGAAATGACTGAACATTTATTCCCTAGGGAGAGCTATGATGCAAGGGTAATAAATGCTGGATGCATCTAAAAGTATCTGCTCTGAGTTCAGAGGGAAAACAAAATATTTCAGAGTACAAGGACAGAAAATTAACTTTTTTTACTCTTACCCAGAATAAAACCAAAACATTTGGAAAGAAAATTCTTTAGAACAAAACTGACTTCTCTAATGAGCAGCACAGGTTTTCCAGTTGCCAGTGTCCGAACTTTTTCCAACCAAAGGCTAATCAGCAACTTACCAGACTCCCAAAAAGACAGACCAAACCAGCAACAGCAGAGAACGGACTGCTCCCACCTTCCTCCAGACCACGAGCACTGCGATGTAGTGCTCCAGTGCTCCCTCTTATTCCGAGATGCTGATGTTTGGATTGAGACGCTGCACGAGCCGCTTGGATCTGCCATCTCTGTATCAGCACGACTTCCTCCTCAGCACCATGGAAAAGAAGGTGCTGAGGAGTTACACTTTGCTTCCCCTCTGTCCTTTCCCGGAGCCGTGTTACTCAGTGAAATGTGCTTCTCTGGGCTTCCTGTGTCAGCCCGAGCAGTCTGAATCTCTCCGCTGGAGGAGTGGCAAAGTAGGCTTTTTGCTCCTCCGAATACTTTTCCTTCACTTCAATTATGTCCCTGTAGCGGCCGTCCCGCCAGTGGAAATTGAATTCCTCCAGCAACTCAATTCTTTTTTCCTCTGTGCTTACACAGTCGATGGGGGCAGACTGTTCCAGAAACGGTACCTGGATGTCTGGAAACAGGAGGAGACCCCGGATAGCAAACCAACCACCATACTTGGGATGGATACATACGCCATAGATCTTCTGGAAGTAAAAAAAAAAAAAGAAGGATGAAGGATCTAGGATGCCTCATTTTGTCTCAAATAATGGTTAGAGTTCAAAGCATTAAGCTTTGATGCTACTTCTCACACTCCTAGCCCTCTGCTGGAGTGCTGCATAGAGAAGAAAGGAAAGCTCTTTCCTGAACATGTCGCTCAAAGCATTGCATTTAATTCCCATTCTCCTGTGCCGCCCTCCACGATCCTGTAATGTGGGGAGAGGTCCCTTTTGAAAAATCTAATACAGAAATAAACCACAGTGCATTTTTTCCTCCTATTTATAATGCTCCAAACAACAGATCTTCTTTTACACTGAAATTTATTCTCCTGTCTGAGTAGGTTAATAGGTCAAGATATTCTTCTCTGTGTATGCATCTCCCTACACCCCAAAGAATCTTGGGAGCTTCCAATTCCTGTCTGAAACACTTTATGCACCTATATGTGATCTGGACTCAGTATTTTCCTGCGGGAAGAACTAGCAAGTAAACAACAGTTGTACAATTTGGTGATTGCAGGTTGGTGTTTCTTCCCAGATTGTGGTTTTGCCTCACCTTTTTCCCCCAAGGATCAAGCTTCACATCCTGCCTTTGGTAGTAATATGCGGCTCCAGCCACATGGGCAGCTGTCTGCGCCAAGAACTTGGGCTTTCGGCTTGGCAGGATCTCATAATCAAAGAAGACGTCCACCTTCTGGTCAGGGAATTTCTGGGGAAATGGGAAAAAAAAAAAAAAAAGCATCAGCCCAGGCTTATGGAAAAAGATTGACCAGTACAGAAGTGCTGGATGCTGGCAAATCAAGCATGTGTGAAGCCTGCAGATTTCCACATCCTGCTGCTGAAATCTACCAGCGGCTTCTGGCCTTGGCTTTTCAAACTGTGACTGTAAAGCACCCTGCACAGCTACAGGCTATAACGGCAAAGAGACCAGAATATGCAAGTAAAGCAGGTCAACAGCCTGTTGATGCTTTTAGTAAGAATTAACCCTCGTGAATAATGCTTCACCCTTCTAAAGAGCAAGGGCAGGAACCTGGCAGGCTTTGTCTAGTGCTCAGCCCACCCGCTCGCATGCCACAGTAGTAAAAGCAATCGGCATTTCAGGTTCTTACCTCCTTCACCCGTGCCAAGTGATGAGAAACACACTGATCCACAGGATCCCTGATTATTTTTAACCGCTCTTTGTTCACAAAAGGTTTAAGGGCTTTGTCAAACATTGAAGGCGTGCTGAGGACCACGAAAGCCAGTGTGTCATCTGGGTAGGGGAGGTGAAAGGCTGGCTGGAGAACTGCATTGTACCATCCAACCTTTGGCAAAGAAAACCAAATCTCCATTAAAACGGGGACACCATTCTTTTGCTAGCGGGCATGCAGGAGTTTAAAAAAAAAAAAAAAAAAGTGAAAAGAAGTGTAAGCACCTTCATTTGCAACCCAGATAGGCAGCCTGCCCAGTGCCTTCCATTCAAACCAAGCTGGTTTGCATACTGAGATTTACAGTTTCTGGAAGCTGCACCTTAAATGTGGGAGATAAGAATCATCCACTGCATTCAGCTCAAGACTGCCCTTTATCCAGCTGGGATCAAGGAGGAGCAGCCAGTCTTGCCAATGCAAATCAGATGTTTTGGTTTAGATAAAGCTTTTAAAAATTTGGGGATTT
>JAHREE010149566.1:363543-391212 GCA_033628505.1 Tringa tobata | reverse complement strand
GCGCCGCGGGGGTCACCGCCGACTCCGGGAACCGCCACACCCCCCACTCCCACCGCCAACCCCGGGGATGGTGACGTCGCTCTGCTTGCCGTCACGGCGGGCGACGTAACGGCGAGGCCCGCCTGACGTCAGTACCTTGAAGGCGTGCACCTCGAAGCCGAAGGGGCCCAGGGCGCCGCGGAGACCCTCCGCCACGCGCCCCTCCATGCTGCCCGCCGCGCGGGGCACCACGGGAAGGGTAGTTCTGGCCACCCCTCCTGGGAGGCGGCGCGAGGCACCCTGGGATTTGTAGTGCACACTTCCCTCCCCGCCGGGCAAGTTCGCCCGGCGGAGACTCCGTGTCCCAGCAGGCTCTGCGCGGGGGGAAGGCGGGGCAGGGCCGCTCGGGGCCTGCGCGGTCTGAGGGGCGGCCCCGCCTCCCTCTGGTGGCTGGCGGTGTCTGTGGCTTCCCCCGGGGGGGCGGGTCGGTTGCGGAGCGAGGCGGGGGCTGAGGCGAGTCTAAGGATGGGGCAGGTCCAGGTGGGCTCCATCCGCCGCGGTCCCCGGTAGCATCTGTCGCTCTGGATCCGCCGTGGGTTTGCAGCGTGACAGACCAGGCCCCGAGAACGCTGCGGCTGAGGGGCGGCCGCCCGGCGCCCAAGCAGCCAGGCGACAGGGGAGGTGGCAGCCATCCCGCACCGAGGTGGCCTGAGGGCTCTGGTGGGATCGCCTCTCTGTTAGGAGAAAGCTTTCCCAGCGTAGTTGCACAGCGTGCCCATCCGTGCCGTATGGCTCTGAACTGTGCATCTTTTTCTTCCGTCATACACTGTTTGAAAGCCCCGCCTTCCTGTGTGGGTGGACGCTGCTCGTTAAAATAGTTAGCGAAGCCTCTGTGCTGATAATCCTTTCTCCTTCCCCATCTCAAAGTACGTGTTCTTTGCAGCTTCCCTATTTCCTACCAACACGTTGGCCGCCTTGGAGACCAAGCCTCTGCTTTGGATCTCCTCACCCTAATCTCTGTAGCAGTTTAACACAGTCTTTACAATTCTTGTGCAACATTTTCTAACCGTTATGAGCTTTATGAAGTCTCAGGACACCAGATCTCAAGTTCTTGGGGACAGAACTACTTCAGATATGCAAACTTCTTTCTTTGTGGAGTTCCCTTACATCTTCTAGAACTGTAAAAGTTGTTTCTTATTGTATTGATGCCCTCTGTAGGAGGAGGGCAAAAGGATCCTATCAGTCTTATTTAGAATTAAGGTTTGTTCTCTCCAGGTCTCCCTGTATTGAACCAGTTTACTAACTATGTTCTTTCCTGAACTACGTTCTCATACAAAATCTGGTTTTGCCCATCTACTCAGACCTTTGAATTGCTCATTCAGTCTGTGAATTGGCTAACGCAGGAGGAAGAGCTGAAGTAGGAGCAGATCAATGAGGTAGAAGGTAGTGAAGGTAAAGGCACTTGAACTGAAGCATGGAGCCTCTTACACAGATTGCTTCTTGTCTAGGTTGCTGAAGTCCTTCTGAAGAAACAACAGGCTGTGAGTGTAGCTTGGCACGATGTAGTGCCGTCTGTGTGCTAAACAACTTAGCACAAAGTGTTAGATAAAAGGCAGAAAGGGCTTTTTAATTTCTTCCCTTGCCTTTTCTTAAGTGATCTGAAAACTTGAGAATCACCTCTGCTTCCCAGGAGAGAAAATGGAGAGTGGAAAACAGCTTGAACAAGTTGAAGTGACTTCCTGGAGGGCCATGACTCGTGGTCTAGAGTCAGGTATCCTCTCATGGAGTCCTTTGCTGAAACCCTTGTGATGCACAATATTTAGGTAGCTGGCCAGGTTGCTTTTGAGGCTGTTTAGTTCAAATATTTGAATTTTTAATGTGCATCTTGTCTGTTTTTCTGAATATAGTGGTCCAGGAAGACAGGGTTTCTGTGGTCTGATGAGTGTATGGCATAGTGGCAGAGGGGGGTTCTTGGGCTACTGCTGTACTCTGCCTCTGTCAGGGATTGGTGTGGGACTGAACCTTGAAACCATCTTACTGGGTGTTCCTTGATCATATTCTTATCCCTTCTCTCCCAGCAACTGAAGAGCTTGGCTAGGACTTTAACACCCCCTGTTAAAGGGGGGTTCCCTTTTACTGTTACAGAGGATACTCAGTGACTGCAGGACAGCACTTAGAGAGCTTGGAAGCCTTGCTGAGGCAATCAGAGGACTTGAAAGCTGAATGCCATAACTAGCAACACCAAGTGCTTCACCAGCAGCATGGAGAAGGTGCATCTCATTTGTATCCCAGTGCCAACATTCCACAAGAAATAAGTAAGACGTCAGTGCTAAGACCTTTGTAGATTCAGGGCTGGTGCAGGGGAGGTACTGGAGGAAAATGTAACCTTTCCCACTTTCTTTAAGCAGCAAAAAAACCTACTGTGACAAAATGATGAATGTATGAGGAAAGAGTTGGAGCAACTGCAGCATAAAGTCAGTGAGTGGTGATGTGTTCTGCTCCTCGCGTGGTCTGAACTCTGATTCTGAACAGGACAACCTGTTGCTGCCCAGGTGGTCTAACAGAAAGAGCCCTGGGTGGGAAAGCACTGTGATGTTTGTTATAGTTGAGGGTCTCTGTTCAGGAAAATGAAACCAGGGAACACTGCTGAACAGGCAGCACTGGAGGAGAGAGAAGTAAAGGATACACAGGGCTGGCAATCTGTGACTCCATTCTGTGCTCTGGGAGAGCTGTGGGAGGAGAACACGCATGGGGCTTGTCTGCAACCTTGGAATCCACCCTTTGCCTTGGGAGAGCTGTGGGTGGATGTAGTTCTGTAAGGTTTCACCTGGCAACAGAGAGATGGAAAATCTGGTGCAGAATGTCATTTAGCCATGGCCTTTTTCTTGGTCTGGGTGAGGTCAAGCTGCTGTACTGCACAAGTCAACAAGAACCAAATATCTGCAACTGATTAAATTAATGGAGCTCAAACACTGCAAGGTGGGCTGCTTTATAGCCACGCTTCTTTCATCCAAAAGAGGCACTGGATGGTTTGATGGCCTGTGGCAGACCTACTGTTGGATGCCACATGAGAGCTGCTGCAGGGGCAAGTCCAGCTCTTGAGTTTCAAGGGGAGTAACTGCCTGGAGGTGCTTCAGGAGTGTGTCACAGGAGGGTGCTGCTGGCTGGTAGGTGTTCAAAGCTCCAGCAGGACAGGACAGCTCTTGCTGCACCAGTTCTTGCTCACAGGGGCTGGATTGGCAAGCTCAAAGATGCTGGGTACTGATCTCTCGCTGTTCTTGTTTGCCAGCTGTCCTTTGTGCCCACCCAGATAGAGTATCTGTCATTTGGGGCACAGTTCACCTCCATGGCTAGTACGGTACTGGCTTTACTGGTGCTGGAGGTAGATTTGTCAGCTTTGTGAGATGAGGTCTTCTGTTTAAATCTTGAACAGGTGAAGCTTGAAGCAGGTATGGCTTATGCGTCTGCCCTCTCCAGGAGATGCAGGCAAGGTGTTCAGGCCTCCTGAGACAGCTAGTGAAGAGAGAGAAATGGCAGCCTCTCTTACTGAGACTTTTGCATCCTAAGAGTTAGCACCTTCAGCCTCACTTTTAGGATGTAACACTCATGTGGGTGTTCAGAATGGGTACCTGCTGTTCCCTTCCCAGCTGTCCTTGGAACTGAGCTGGCAGGGTCTGAGTTAGCTCATGGCTTCTCTGAGCCACTTCATCAGCCTTCTTTAATCAGGAGCATTGCCGTCTCGTACCTCAGCCCTCTGTTGGGCCAGTGGTGCACTCCACATGCTCTCCTGGTTGCTAGTTGGATGGAATCTTACTTGCTTTTTGCTGAAATGGCTGGACATAATAATCAGTGCCTCCAAGAAGAGGTGCTCATTTGCATTGCCTAAGCTCTAATTCTTTCCCAGCTTCCCCAGTCACCCACACTTTCCTTTCTCACCATGCTCGGCTGGTGGGAACTAGCTTTGTTTGTGCCTCTAACCTCTGCTAGCTTGGCCCTTGCTCTCCCCCCACCCCTACCCGAGGGCTCTGACCTGCTCCCTGGAGAGGAATGAGTGACGTTGGAGCTTCCTTGTTGAGGATCCTTAGATCTTTCTGTCTCTCTTTAATTGTATCCTCTGTTCAACCCCAGCTGCCCTAGGACAGCTGCCAGATGTCCTAGCTGTCACAGGTTTAGCTGAGGATTCATTTCACCCCTCACAGCGTTCGTTTCCCCATACAGCTTTGTGGCACAGTGAAACAGCATCCAGAGAATATGCATCACTCCTCTGGGGGAAGGCAGCGATATCTCTGTGAGGTGTCTGTGTCCCAGGTATGGTCTTTGTTTTGTTTTATTATTACTAGGAAAAAAACAACACTCCCATTCATCTCCCTCAGGCTAATGATGATGTCACACGGGCAACAGTGTGATTTGGTGTCATCATAAAGTATTCATACAGAAAGGATCTTTCCTTCTCTGTGTTCTCCAGAACAGTAAAAAAGTATCATCAAGACACAATGTTGTACTGCTCATAACATAAGGGACTTCCCTTCTGCTTTCCATCCACAGCTCTGGAAGCCTTTTTCTGATCCTGTTAAAGAACTGTTGCTCTGCATTAGGTAGGAACCTGAGAGAGAGAGTCACAAAATTGAAGACTCATGGCAATTTTGTAACTGAAATGGAGTTAAAGAATACCTTAATTCCTTGTCTGCTTTTCTGATCTTTCTCCTTCTTGACCATAAGCATATTAATGTCTACCTTTATTAGTGGAAAAGTATTGGTAGACACTGAGTGTGGAGGTCAACATAGCTCTATTATTAGGTTTTCTTTGATAAAGGATATTGTATCAACTTGGTGAGATATTGGCAATAATGGAACTTCATTGCAGTTCTCCTGTAATTAAATATTGATTCCCTATTTCTTTCTCTAAAAGCCTAAGGCCTTCCCTTATTATGTCACTCTCCCACCTATTGTCAAGCTGTGATTCTATGATGTGTCTGTGCTGTCAACATCAGCTTAAAATGTGCCTACCCCTCTGCTTTTTCCTGCAGTGGCCTCACAGCACATTGCCTCCTGAGTTTCTGCCACTGCAATTGTTGGCATGCCATAAATCCGATCAGGGAGCTGAGCTGGTTCTAACAAGTGAATCATTGTTTTGGGTTTCGTTTTGTTTCTTTTTTGTTTGGTTGGGTTTGTTTTTGTTTTGTTTTGTTTTGTTTTTTTCCCTAAAGTGGTGTGTTTCACAGTGCTGCTGCAAGAGAAAATTGTGCTGGCACAACTGAGATAACAATGTGAACAGGGCTAGGTGGGAAGGCAGAGGTTCTGCTGCCAGACCGTTCATCTGCTGAAAACACAACTGAATTGCTCAGCAGAACCGCCTTCTGCTGCTGTGTGGCATGATTCTTGTCAGAAATCCTGTCAAAGTGGTTCCCACCCCATTCCCACCCCCAATAATGGTTCCAGTAGGCATTGCTAAGCTTAAGGGACTGTCAGTGTTATCCTTTTGCTTCAGGCAGATCTACAGTCTCTGACCTGAAAGATCAAGCAAAAAGTCTGTTCTTGAAGGAAGGTGCCATCCACTGAGCCTGCAGGGAAAGACAGGGATCATAGGAACTATTCCCCACGTACTCCAGTGTTACTAGCGCTATGGGACATGATATTCCAACCTCCCTTTGGTTTAGAGTTCTCATGGTCAAGTGACGTGTCCTGTTGTCCCTTTCCAACACAAACTGACCCCTGTATTGGAAGGGTTTGGCATTGTGACTGTGGCTTTGAGCAGAAATGAGCTGGCCAATTCTTTGTGGTTTACACCTGGATGATTTGGTGTTGGTTGGAGCCATTGGTGTCAAAGACAGATGAAATCCAGTGCCTGAACATTCTTGCCAATATGTTTTCCTGTCCAGGGTTGTGTATCATGGAACCTGTTTTCTGCTGCCTTGTGCCACTGCTTGTACTCATGCAAGAATAAATGCTATTGAAGCAGAATAGCAGCAGTTTCTCCACGTGATAAGAGGTGTTACAAAAGGTAGACAGTGGAGGCTTATGCTCAGCAAGGTCATCCCTGAACTTTTGACCTAATCTGATGCTTGCTTCATTTCTTTTAATGAGAAGTAAGAGCTTGCTGAGAGAGTCAGAGTGGTTTTGTCTGTCTTTGGGTGAGGTTTCCACCTCAGAGTTCAGCCTCAGAGGCTTCAGCTCCGATGAGCTTTCCAGCACCGCAGAGACCAAGGTGCCTGAAGGTGAGTGTGGCTGGTTCCCACACCCTCAGGATCTGAAGAGCCTAGCTGGGTTTTCCACAATAATGCAGATGACAGAGGCCTGCAGAACCTATTTATGTCTGCTGTTCAGGGTGTTCCAGAGGTGATACTGATAATTTGATTAGAGGCACTTGCTGTCCCCAATTCTACTGGGAGGGGTGAGTATTAGGCAGCTGAAGGCAGTAAGGCACTACAGCTTGGAGTAGTGGCCTAGCACTTGGGCCACAGTCAAAACTTTGCTCTGAGAGCACTATTGCTATGCCAGGACAGAAGCAGCATGTGTGTGCCTGTCTGTTCTTTCATCCTCCCTCCCCGTCTAGTGTCAGGGTAATGTAAAGCTGCATGTGAGGGCCAATTATGATACATATCACTTCCTCTGACAGAGCCAAGATACCGCTTTTTAATGTGGCTCCATTCTTGTTTTGGTGCTGACACACAGCCAATGAGATTAGGAAGGTGAAAATTGCTCACTTCAAGAAGGTTCGTCTCTCAGCCTCTTTAGCCTTTTGGATTTATGTCTTGCTTTCAGGATATAAAACCCCCTTGTGTTTGCATTAACACTTAGCATTAAAAGAAATCAGGAACAAAGAGCTAATGTTCCTTTAAAAGAAAAAATTCATGCCCTACTTCAGTAAGATGCTTAAGATTCTTGTGAATGGAGGCTGTAAGGCATATTAAACTGCCCTGTGTTCTGTTTTTCCAATTTACTAATCCTGCTGATTCAGACTTTACTAGCAAACCTGCTACAATTAACTGCTTTGTAGATGCAGTCGTAACATGTCAGGTTGCTGTTAGGACGATGCCTAAGGAGGCTTCATGTCCTGTCAAAGGGTTAAGTTTTAACATTCTCTTTAACATTTATTCTGAAGCATATGCTGGGTAGGATCTCCTTTATAGAGCTTTACTGATCAAGTGCTCGAGCAGTACCTCTCATTTAATAAGAAGAACTTAGTTACCTGTTGCTTAGTATTAGTAGTAAATATTTATAGCATAGTAGCATCAGAAACTCTCACCAATACGGCTTTAGGGGCACCCAGTAGCTGTGTTGGCAGCTTGCTGGGACACTTGGGACCATGAGTCACTTAAATGGGCACCTATTTTTATTTGAGCTTACATAGCTTGTGGGGATGCTTGTTGGTATTTCTCTGTTTCAATAGAAGATGAAAGAGGATGTTTTTGTGTTAAGAGTTTGACGTGGATTGCAGTCCACACTGAACCAGTAGTGCTGGAGACACTAGACATAGGCTGTTGTTTGCTCTTAGGGCTGGTATATGGGATAAGGAGTCTAAGGATGGCTAATTCCTGGTCCTTTTGGTGTAGATGGTAAAGATATTTCCATGCTCCACCATGTTTTGAGCTGGAGGAGCATAGTGCTGGAGAAGAGGCTAGAAATAGGTGGAGTGGATGACCTCAGCAGTGACCTGTCTGACAGCCTGCCTGAACTAAAGCTGCATGACCTTTAATGTTAACTAAAAGATGCCCTCTTTACTATAGGGAACAAATAAAAGATGGCAAGGATATTGCCTTCCCTAGGCAGCCAAGCTCTTCTTCTTGACTTGTTTGTTACCTGGACTTACCAGAACTGGAAGCTACGAGGTGTGGGACTGACCCAGTGGAGGTGACTCGAGGAAGGGAAACAGCCATTTTGATAAGTCATTCACAGACCTGCCCAGTCCCACGCTCTACCTGAGACCTGAACTGTTGGTTGTCATCTCCTGCTCTCTTGCTTTGACCTGCACCTTATACCTTCACAGGACAGCGCTGTGTATTCTCTTCTTTCACCCTAGCTGACAGACACTGATGGAGGGTCTGATTTGTGGTCCATCAATCAGCTTTTGCAGCTGCCAGCTGGTTTGCAGAGGGAAAGATGCTGTGGTGCTTGCCTGCGACAGGGGGGGGATTTCCTCCAAGCTCAGAAAATTCCTAGCTGCAGCCCTCTGCTTCAGCACTCTCCCCTGTTCTGGGAGGGGATGTGATAGCCTGTCTAGCTCTGATAGCTCCGACTTGGTGGACCAGAACAAATTGAGATAAATTTTGTGTGTTTTCTTTACTAATGCCTTCAAATGTTTTTTTCCCAAAATATACTGCACGTTTTGGGTTATGTTGGATATTATTTAAACTGTTGACTAACTAAAGCTTTGAGATATATAGCTGGGCTTAGATTGTGCCATTTAGGGAGACTCTATACATAGCAAGACAAGAACAGACACAGACTGACCATAGATGTACCCTATCTGACAAGACCCATTATGGAGCAGCTGACTTGACAAGTGTTTGTAAATTGCTTCTTCTTCTCTGGCTCAAAACAGGCTTAGAAATCTTGTTCTTTGAACAGAAACTTCTATGACCACCATAAAGGGGAGGTTACTGGGTTTGTTTTATGAGAATAAAGTGCCACAGTGGCAAAAAGGGGCCTTGTGAAATTTCCTAATGTGGTTTGAAAGTTTTTATTCCATTTTCCTCTGAGAAGACTTAATTTCAGAATTGCTGTCTGGTGAAGGTGAAGGAAAGAGGTGAATGAACAGCCCTGAGTTCAGAAGGCCTTAGAGTAGGGGGAAAGAGGACAACTGCCTATTTGATGGTGAAGGCTTTGGAGTCTAGCAGGAAATAAATCTGTGGCACCCTCTTTGCTGCCTACTGCTCAGTCAATGCAAAGGACCTTCGGATGTGGAACAGAGTCAGGGATGCTGTAAAGGGCACCCAGCAGAGCTTGGTTAGGACTGGTTTGAAAAGAAGGCAGAGGTGGTGCCGACATTAGCAGTAGGAGTTACAAAATGAGGGCTTGAGCTCAAAACAAGACAGGGCATAGTGGCAGAGGCTGCTCCTGTGACCTTCATCTCATTCAGTTGCATGCATTGTGGCTTTTGCTTTGAAGATCAGTCTGAGATCACTTAGTTTTCCCTCTCCAGGGAACAGCTGCTCCCCAGAGTTCAACTCTGCTTCTTAGAGGGGACCTGCATGTGTGAACAGCCATTGGTAGATCATGGTTGGGATATAAAAGCCTGCTTGAGTGGCTCGGATCTGACTGAAGATGAGCTGGAAAGTGACTTGATGCATCCAAGTAACAGACTGAGCAGGATGCAAGTGACCAATTCTCTATTGCTCAGTGTGGGCCACCAGGTTAGACTCTGTAAAACAACGGGAGCTGCTTTCCCAGTGCTTCTCTCAGCCCTGTTTAAAAACAGATTGATTCCCTTTCTGCTAACCAGCCACAAATGGTATTGTGCACCATTGCCTTCCATCTACAGATATTAAGATCCTTTTAAAAAAAGTAGGCTAAAATTCATATCCTGTCCCTATGCTTATCATTAGGGAGATGGAAGCAATGATCGTTTAGTGGCTTGATCTGCCTGTGTGATCAGAAAGCACAGCCAGGATTAGCACAAAGGAAAACTCTGCTAATTTTGCAGTTGCCCCTGGTAAAGCCCTTCTCAGTCAGAATCAAACGAGTGCCTAAATGTGGCTGAAAGGCGTGTTCTAGAACCCATGAGCCTTTTCGTGTTCCAAGCAGAACCTGTAATTTAGCATTGAAAGCTTCTGGAATTTGGACACAACAGCAAATTTTAAAGAAAATTCTGAACAGGGCTGATTTCTCATCCCTCTTCTTACAGCTCCCAAGAAAGACCGGTGTGAAAGCGAATGCTCTAATGCTTGTGAGAGTCATCCTGTGGCAACTGACGTGTCTAATTTTGGAGCAAAAGTACTTCTGAAAGAGAGAGGATTAAAACGAGGAGGTGGGGGGAGAAGTTACCCTGCGGGAGATTGTCAACAGATGTTCCATTATAGTTCAAAGCGTGCTAGCAAAAGGCTTCTGCTGCAGGGATATATTAATTCTGGGCAGTTCATCACAGGGAGAGCTGTTTTATGACTGGGAGGATACCTCTGGTAACTCAGCTCTTTATTTGAACTGTGGGTGGGGGATTGGGTCTACCTGTAAACAGAGTGGGATCTGAACGGTAGGAACAAACACATACTTATTTTCTTGCAGCTGTGACCACTGTCCGTCTGATCAAGATCATGCTGGTTTTGTGGTTCAGGGAGTTATTTGGCTGATGGGTCTTTCAAAAGAAAAATTATTACAGAGGAACTGAGGCTAACCATTGTTAAACTGCTGGTGCACGTGAAGCAGACCTGTGTTGAGTGTCTTTTAAGTACATTTATCAGACAGGAAGTGGGAACAAGCACAAGGGAAGGCTGTGCAGGCTGTCATACAGATGAATGCGTCGATCCCTTTGTCTTTAAAATGTACAAATCTATCAAGTTTGACACTGTCTAGCACCCTATCTATGCTTCCTTCATGTACTTGTTAACGGTTGCTTATGAAAGCTTACTAATGTTGCAGAGTTAGCTATGGTGGGGGGTCTAGTTTGCAAGCTATGTATCACCAGCCACAATTAGAAGGTCCTTTTCTGGGCAGGTCTAAGTGATTTACCTTCTGAGACTGTTTTGAAGTTGTGCTTTGGGTAAAGGTTGATTTTTCTCGTATCTGTGAGGAAATATGTCCCCTGAAACATTAGAATGGCAAAGAGTCTTCACTCAAGTGTGGTTGGATGGGGAAGTTTCAAGATCTTGATTATCTTACAAAGTTCTGGGGGATTTAAAAACAAAAACAAACCCAAACACAAATGGTTTTCGGGGCCTAGTATTGATGGAGACTTTATTTTTAGCAATCATCATTTTTCAGCTTTGCTTATCACTTCACTACATATGAGTAGGACCATAGATTGGGCTGTTTTATGGACGGGAAGTGCATGATTTCTTTTTTCTTTGTGGGGGATGGAAGGGAGGATTGGAGAGAAGATCCCTCTCTCACTTATGCTGTGCAGTGAAGCAAAGGTGGCAATTAGATAGAAACATCCCTGGCAGAGGCTCAGGAGTTACACTTAGAAAACTCTCTCCCTTCCCCCATGACAAATACACATTTATACTGAATTGAATGTTGTAATAGAAAAATGAGTATAAATAATGTGGAGGCGTGCAGCCTCCTGTTTCCTTCCTGGGTGTCTGGGAAATGACAGTAAGCATTTTCTATTCTCCCCTGGGTATGAGAAGAACATTGCTTGGCTACTGGCTAAAAGCTTCCCAGGTTATGCATCGTTTTGTAGCTTTCATTACCGAAACTTTCCTGCTTTGCCTCCCAGGCTTGCTTCTGCGCTCCTGCTCTCCCTGCATCAGCCTTTTTCATTCTGCTTTAAGCAGTAGCAAGCACAGAGGACTATTATCCATGGGAAAGCCTCATGGGGTTGTTGGTCTTACCAGATCCACACGCTGCCTCGTCCACTCTGATGCTTGTCTCTGAACTCCGTCTGTAGCCTTATTTACAGACTTGCAGTGTGACATGAGTGTCCAAAGCTAAACTACAGGCACTGAGCCATGAAGGACAACCGAGTGGGCAGAGAACTGGCATGTAGCACAGGTAGCCCTGCCCTTGGCACCACAGCTCTAGCACTGTCACTTTTCAGCTGCCCAAATCCCCTTCCCTTCAATACATGAATCTGGAGAGGGGAGGAGGGAAAGGCAGAGAAAACAGGTGGATCTCAAACTCTGCTTTTCTTTTACCTAGGTTTCTTTCCCTCCCATTTAGCTTTAAATGTGATTTGATTGATTCTTGGCCCCTTGCTAATTAATAATGTAATTGTGCCTCAGCCTAGGAGGCATTAAAACTAAACCTCATCAAAAGCAAGAGCTGTGTTCAAAGGGACGTGCAGAAATTGGCAACAGTTGTTTTCTGGTTCTTTAAGTTTTCTTTGCTGCACGGGAAACAAGAAGCCCATATGACTGGCCCATGGTCCATCTCCAGACCTTGCCACCTCAGAGATTGCATCACCTGGCTGGGAGGTCAGAACTTGGCTGGGCAAAACCAGTAAGCTTTGTGCCCCCCGAGGGTGGCTGCTTGCACAAGCCTGTCCTGCTGCTGCCTCCCAGCAGCTAATGCAAACCTGCTCTGTGCTACCTCTCCAACAAGGCAGCTCAGCAGTTTGTTCTGCAAAGAAAGAGTTAGCTGTGAGTGGGGTGGTGGTAAAAAGGCAGAACAGAAGTGACTCCAACGTAAACCACCAGAATAATGCTGACTTCAGGCCCAAGAAGACTGGCTTAGCTGTAGCATGTTTGTTCCGTTACTTAGTTCTTCTGTTTTGTGTGGTTGTATGTTGGGACAGGACTGAAATCCCTGCAGGGTTTAGAGTTCACCCCCAAGTCATCAGATTACTCAGCAAGCACTTTGCTAGGCCAAGAAGTCTTTGTTTGCTCTCCCCTTGCTTTAGGGATTTGCTTTTCTAGATTAATTGCGGCAACTCTTTCAAAAACAGCATAAGCCAAATGACCAAGTAGTTTCACTCGCCATATTTTGTTTTGCAGTAGGAAATCTTGTAACATGGTCTATGACATGAGCTGGATGATTTTGCCCAAGTATTGTAACAGCTAGGAGAGATCATCAGGTCTGTACCGTGAGCTGGGCTTTGGAAATAAACCGTGAGTGTTTACCTCCCTGTGGGTCTGAGCTCCAAAGGGAAGAGTTCAAAACAGCTATAAAGCTAAACAAAAAGAAGTACGTGCCTTTCAATTTGCTTTGTCTCCTGTACTATAGAAAGAAGCATGACAGATGATGCTATTTAGGTTTGGATTAGGCTCGCTTTCAGGATATTTCTGTAAATAGTGTTTGGGGTTACAGTTGACAACAGACGAGAAGAAGGATATCTTCAATCAGAGGCAGAGAGTCTAAAGGTGTGTATGTTAGATTATTTGGTCTAGTGTGGTTCTCTAAGCCAGATTCCATCTGATTTGACCACATAGAAATTAATCTCAGTCAACCCAGACAGGGAATGACCCTGACAAGAAGCAGCACAAGCAGGAGGTGGTGTCTTTCTGAGCCCTTAGAGCTATGGTTTATAGCTAACTGGCATTTTCACTAGTATCAGCTCTCTGAGTCCTCCTACCCCAAGCTGCTGCTGTTTAGCTATCACAGGATTCATTATGATCTACGAAAACTTTTCAGATAGATGTTTGTAATGAAAATATGAGGACCAGGACACCTTTGGCATTTGTAACTTTATTGCAGAAAAAAAAAAATTCCACTATTAACATATTTTACAAAGAAAGTTGCACTTTGGTGTTGGGCGAGTTTTCCTCCTCACCCCTTTCCCCTGGAGATCGATGCATGGGAAACCAGAACAACCAGCCCCTGCCCTTTTGCTTGTGTGCAGAGACATTTTCCAGCTATGCCAGCCTGCACCAGTTCCAGCCAGGATGGAGTTCTATTTTCCACCACTAACTTGCCTCTCTTTGTGCCAAAAACCAGTAGCACCCTGCCCTCCGGCAGGGGAAACAAGTCTGTAGCTAGGGAGATCGCTCTGTGCAGACAATGCTTGATACAAAAGCTTTGGAGTTGTGACAATTGCCCTTTAGTTTTCATGCAATAATAGTAGGAGAGAACCAACCCTTCTTCCCTATTTTACTGGGCATCATTACAATAAACAGACGTGAGGCCAAAGCCAACAGCTGAACCCAAACTGCGCTGCAGCCATTTGTCAGCCACTTTGGAAGCAGTAACGCAGGAAGGAGGAACTGCTACTTTACCCAGTTCATCTGTTTGACCCAGACTGGTTCTGCTCCATCTTTGGGCTTTGCAAATAATTTAAGCCCTGCTGATGGGGAATTCCCCTTTCCCTGCTAAGACAAGCAGTAACAGCACTGAAAAAAAAAAAAAAAAGGTACTTTTGCTAGTGAGGCCTGGTATCTGCCCTTTGTGAGGTCGGTGAGTGTTGCTACTGAAAGGAGAGGAGAGACTGAGGCTTGTAAGAGCAACGTGGTAGATAATCTCTAGCCCTTGCTGTATCCTGAGGGAGCAACTGGCTTAGTCAAAAATCAAACACTCTAGAGAAGGCATGTGTTTCTCTCTACCTGCAGTCAAATGTGAATTAGAAAAGAGGTGGGTGTTAATTACATGAAGACTTTCATGTCACACACATTCTGGTCCTTCTGAGGTGAGGGCACCTGAAGATCCTGACTTACACTCAGAGGCTCTGGCCCATGGGTTTCCTTGAGGGACCTCTAGAGCCTTGGATGCAGTCTACAGCAGTGATATTTTGAGGCGAAAGTTCGGAATTCAATCAGCCTAACACCTAGAAAAGGAAAGGGAGGAAGGCACCTACACCCAGGATCTGTCCTCATGACAAGACACCAACTGGCTCAAAGACCAACATCAGAAGGTAAAGGAGCTTTGACCTTGCATTAGCAGAGGAGGGAGAGTGCAGTACTGGTTGTGTACAACAACTTTCAGCGACCAGATGCTAGCAGCAAAACGGGAGGTACCTGAGGAAGGGCATGTGTCAATCCAGGCAGGGAAACAGACTGAGGCATTTACTGAGCCTGGGCAAGGAGTTTATGCATATGCTGAAAAGCACCAAGTATGGGAGACCCAGCTTCCTAATTTTGGAGAGACCAAATTAGCGTGCCTAATTGGCAG
Source organism: Tringa tobata (assembly GCA_033628505.1). Lineage (NCBI taxonomy): Eukaryota > Metazoa > Chordata > Aves > Charadriiformes > Scolopacidae > Tringa > Tringa tobata. The sequence goes on along the minus strand of JAHREE010149566.1, from coordinate 376,536 downwards.
TAGGCTGAGTCCTGTCAAGCCCTGTTAAGCTAAAATTATGTGTGATTTTCCTCCCAGCAACTTCAAAGCAACATCAAGTAACAAGGGCACTTCTCCAGTGGCCACAAAACTGTTTCCCCTGGTTAAAGAGAAAAAGGTATGCATGTAGGAAGGAGGCAGAGCAGTCTGTCATCCTCCTGGTGGGTGTTTCAGGATGGGCAGTGCCAATCTCAGGACTAAAGCTGAAACAGCAACAAAAAAAAAGTGCAAGAAAAAAAAACCAAAATAAACAACCTTAAAAATACAAAACAAGAGGGAGCCCGAGAGAACTGATCGCATCCTTGGTTCCCTCAGAAAACAGCAGCCTCCTTTGCTAGCACTGTGCTGACACCACCCGTGTGAAGAGCTCTTGTATGGATCACTTGCCCACCTTCTTTGAAAGCAGCAGCCGCCAAGAGGGACAGAAGAGATCCATGCAGAATGTGATGGCAAAGGTTGCCTTTGCTAATTGGTCACCACACTAAAAGGAGGCGCCTCTTCAGGGCATTGTTTTGAGGAGAGCCTGGAGGAAAGGGCTGGACTTGCGCTCTGATTCCCAGCATAAAAACTTCAACATTGAACTATTTAAAATGTCTAAAACCAAAAGCCATCTGAAAAGGATCTTTCAGTTGTGTGCAAATCACAGCCCCTCATTCCTCAGCAGATCGTCTGAGACCAAGTCCTCAAGGCCTTCTCCTCTGGGAAGTTCAGCCAGCCAGGCAGAGGACAGCCTGGTTGCCTAGTAGCTGTAGAGTGAGAGAGGGGTGTCCTCCATCATGTCATCCTAGAAGCAGAGAAGAGGGTGCTTTAATGAGATGTCTGCACGATGGCATACTGTTCCAGCCTGGAAGAGCGCTGTGCAGGTAGCACGGCCATCTCATCCACACTGTCACAGTGTGGCCGTCTGCTCAGCGATCTACCCAAATGCTGTCCTCGTGCAATTCCTGGATCTTTGGACTGTTGCTGTCCCCTCCTGCTGCAGCTTTTGGAGAGAAGAAGTGTATGCAGGAAGAACCTGCCAGCTGCAGGGATGTGGAAAACCCTGGCTGTGGAAAACTCCACTCAGCTTGAAACAGCATCAGCTTGCTAGCTAGCTGCAGAAGGGAATTGGTATTCCTCTGTCCCAGAAAGCACAGTGAGTTAGTTGCACCTTCTCCAGAGCTAATGCAGCCTCTGAAACCCTCATATCTTTTTATATCCCCAAAGGGTCTAACACAGACAGACAGACAACCTCTCCAGAACTGAGCACAGAATCTGCTTTGTCATAGTCTCTTAGCGTTCCCCCGCAGAGTGAGGGGAAGGCAGAGAGCTTCTTTAGTGGTCAACCTTGAGACTTGCTTTCTTGATTCAAACTCTGGGTAGAAGGAGAGGGACCTAAGAGGGAACAGGAGTTGCGATCAGCATTCTTGCTGCTGCAAATGCCCAAAGCATTGCTAATGTAGTAGAAGGGGAACTGCAAAGCAGCCAGTAGCAAGCCAGACCATGTTAGGCTGGGCTGAAGGCATTACTTACCATGGGCAGGTCCTGCAGGCGCCGGAACTCCATGCGGCTGTTGTGCTGGCGGTATCTCAAGAAGCCCACCAGGCCTAGGATTCCCACCATGATAATGAAGACAGAGATCACGGTGATTACCAAGGGATCAGCCCTCGTTGTATCAGCCAAAGGAGAACTGGGTAGCTCTGCAAGGAAACCAAAGGAGAGCCTTGAAGAGCTGGAGTAGCAAGCCCTGTCTTCTCTGGTTCTGCTCAGTATCACCAAGAGGAAATCTGAGGTACCCCAAGCCCTTTGCCATGTTTTGCAAGAGCAGGGACAAAAGCAGAGCGTTTACCTGGATTTTCGTCATCACCAGCATTCAACACAGAAGCTTTCTCATGCACGGGCTCTAATGGCTGCTCCAATGCAGATGGGCTTGTGGGGATGGCAGCTGTGCTGGTAATGGTGGAGCTGGTCACAAGGGGTCTTGCTGTCGTGGTACTGGAGGCTGTAGCAGAGAACATGCTCCCAGTGGTGGAGATGGGAGCAAAGGAGGTTCTGGGTTCCATGGTGCTCTCTTCCGTGGCACTTGCAGGGCTCGTTCCTGGACTGGTTTCAGACCTTGCTGCTGTGGGCCCCACAGTCTTCCCATCAGAAGGTCCCAGCTGAGAGCTGTTAGTTGTTGCTGCAAAACAGGAATAAGCAGTTTTATCAAAGGATAAGGCGCAAGCATACTGCTCTGTGGTACTGGATGAGGTGGAAGCAAGGCTGCAAGGAAGACTGCTGGGACTATAAGAAAAACAACTTCTTCACAACCCTTTGGAAAACAAGCACGTCCTATAGTGCAGCCACAGCTGAGCCATGCTATAAGCCACGGTGCTTTTAGAAAGTCCTCTTGGTTTTCATGTGCACCAATCTGCAACGTCAGCCAACCTCAGCTGGGCCCACAAGGTCTGTTCTCTGGGAACAAAGGGTGAGGAGAGAAGCCTCAAACAGCTCTGCAAAGAGCTGGGGATCACCCCAGAGCAAGAGACTGGGGAAAGGTCTCTCATCCTTCCTTACGGGAAGCACAAAGGGAGCTCCTGGGTAGCAGCACCCCCTGAGGCTCTGTCTGTGCGTCACAGAGCAGAAGGACCCCATGACACAAGCCAGGGCAAAGGACGCGGTTGTGCATGACCACCATGCAAATCAATGGTCAATCAATACCTGCCTCGCGATCAGGGGTGTGTGACAGCCTGGCCGGCCCCGAGGTGGGTGAGACTGGGACTGCAGACCCTACAGCCAGTCCCCTCGCTGCCCAGAGGGAAGTGAAGGTAGGGTAGGGGTTCCCATGGTTGCTCAGGGGTGGATGGGCCGATACTTGTGCCTGCCCGTCTCCATGCTTTGTGTTAAGGGAGGGTGCACTGCCCGGTTCTGCAGACAGCAGGGAAGGCTTCTGTTGACCCCCCAGCCCTGGTGTAGGAACAGCCCAGGTGTAGGAACAGCCCAGCTGGGCACCATTGCCGAAGCACATTTGTTTGGATGATATATATAAAGGACTTCCTTGCACACAATCAATGTTCTCATCAGAAAGCCGCCAGCACAATTAATACCATAATGGGGTTTGCAAAGAGGATGCTGAACTAACAGCACCTCTGCAAGTCAGTCCCACTGAATTGGCTGTGCTTAAGGGCTTGTTCTCTTTTTCCTCCTCTCTCGAGTTCCTGTGAGAATTCACAGAAATTCCAAGGTTGTGCATCCTTGGGGCAGGACTTTTTGCACAGAGAGGAAAGGTAAAACCTCACCTGGCACGCTGTTCGGAGGAAGCGTTGGGGTTGCACTGCTGGCGTCATCCGTTTCTTCCGTTGTGCTGAAAGGCTCTGTGACTTCATGGTTGGTCTGGTTTTCTTCCAGAGTACTGGCAGTTGGGGTAGGGGAGGGGATTTCAGTGCTGCTGTTGACTGACAAACTCATGTTCTCGTGCTCATGCTGTGTAGCTGTGACATCCCCGGGGCTGGCAGACGTGGAAGCCTTGGTGCCTACCATGGGGGTGGTAGGGATGGAGACATCCTCCATCTCTGTAGTGTGGGCCCCAGTGCCATTGAGTGTTGCAGCAGTCAAGTTTTTCTCCAGGCTTGTCTCGAGAACAGCAGTAGTCACTACAGTGAAGTCAGAGGCTTCCCTTGGCTGATGCGACGTTAGCACTGTGCTAAGAATAGGTGATGGTGTCGCCGAGATCTCTGCTGTCTTCTGTCCCTCTCCTATGGAACAGAGTTAAGAAATGTTGAGAAGTTTTTCACAGATTCCACACTGAGAAAAGAAACAGAGGGGGAGGTCAGAAACAGAACCTCCCCATTCCCCTAAACTCCAAATCCAGCACAGGTTCACACTTGAGGAAGGGGTTCAAACAGCATTTCTGTCCTCCTGGCCTCTCTGAGGCAGGGACCTGCTCTAGGGGATCTGCCTTTATCCTCTTCCCCCTCAAGCCCTGGGTTCCTCTTCTGTGGGGTCAGCCTCACTAACCCCTCTTCCCTGGAGCACCTCTTAAACCTGGTTTTAGAGAACCTGCTTTTTTCAGAAGTACCATCTGAGACCTGATTCTGTGAGAAACTTGGCTAAGTCTTTCTTGGTTCATTGAGAAAGAGTCAGAAGCGGTGCAGAAAAAATACAAGTGGGGAAAAAGTGGAAGTAGATGCTCTCATCTTCTGTGGCCCAATGAAGCATAGAAAAATAATGTTTAAATAGACTGTGCCTGAAGGGTAAAGCATACATTGCTAGTCATCTTAGTAGTAGTGTGGGCTTGCTGCTAGTGGGAAAGGTAAAATGAGTAGCAAGAGAGTACTAGAGCTAACAGGGCTGGTGGTGTAGTTTGGGAGCCACCTTCATGAGCTATTTATGAACACATCATCACCATAAAGTGTAACTGTAGTCATAGAAATGGGGAGCTACTCAGACTCCCACTACAGCAAACAGGGCCAGCTTTCCTAGCGGGAACCCGCAGCGAGCAAGGATGCCCCCCGGACCCACAGCCGCTAGACAGCGTGACAGCATTCAGGAGGAGGAAAACCACAAGGCTCTTACGCTGCCCCTTCATAAACACAGATCTTGTGAGGGTTTCTTAGGGCATCAACAGGAAGAAAACAGAGAAATGTAGCCGCATCAGGATGGACTCTCCAGACAATTTAAAAACATGGCATGGTCAATATTTTGACGATTTCTGTTCAAGTTTCTACCCAAGCCACAGAGGTGTGATGAGCCAACTTCAGGAAAAATAAAGGTACGGAAGAAAATCCATCTTTGTGCCCACTCTTTCCACAGCGGAGAAGCACCTGAGGTGGATGCTGTAACCAAGAAATATTCATCCGCCCACTCTCATACCAAGACTTTGGGAAAATCTCAGCCGTTTTTAAAAGCTCTTCAAAACAGACACGGTTATCAGAGCTCTTCTCCAGCTACAGCACTTAACGGGCCCTAAAAAAAAAAGACACAATACATCTCCCTCAGGAGACCTTCGCAGTACCCCAGCCAGCTGGAGAATTCGAAACCTCGAGGCAGGCTGACAGAGCTGTGCTTCCCCGGCCCGGGGCCCCAGTCTCAGGAGGGCTCCCGTGGGGGATGCACAAGCCGGCAGCATGACCCCGCTCGGCACATTTGGAGAACAAGAGCCCCAGCTGGGGCAACTTAAACATGAAGACTGAAGGCGTAAGTGATGCTCCCTTTGGCCTCGCCTGGATCCAGCTGTCCTTGGCCAGCATGTGCCTCTAAACAAAGCAAGCTGCTCTCTGAAATGCAGCTAAGGCATAGGATACGCTTATCATAGAACCATGGAATGGTTCGGGTTGGAAAGGACCTTAAAGATCATCTAGTTCCAATCCCCCTGCCATGGGCAGGGACACCTCCCACTAGACCAGGTTCCTCGAAGCCCAAAGCCCAATCCAGCCTGGTTTTGAACACCTCCAGGGATTGTGCATCCACAACTTCTCTGGGCAACCTGTCCCAGTGCCTCACCACTCTCACAGTAAATAACGTCTTCCTCATACCTAATCTAAATCTCCCCTCCTTCAGTTTAAAACCGTTACCCCTCAAGCTATTGCTACACTGCCTGATAAAGAGTTCTTCCCCATCTCTCCTGTAGGCCCCCCTGAGGCACTGGAAGGCTGCTAAAAGGTCTCCCCAGAGCCTTCTCTTCTCCAGGCTTAACAACCCCAACCCTCTCAGCCTATTTTCATAGGAGGGGAACTCCACCCCTCTGATCATCTTCACAGCCCTCCTCTGGACCCGTTCTAACAGGTCCATGTCCTTTCTGTGCTGAGGACTCCAGAGCCAGATGCATTACTCCAGGTGGGGTCTCACCAAAGCTTTGTAGAGAGGCAGAATCACCTCCCTTGACCTGCTGGCCACGTTTCTTTTGAGGCAGCCCAGGATGCGGTTGGCTTTCTGGGCTGCCAGCGCGTATACGCTGGTAACACCTCGAAGGAAAAGAGCTGAGCACTGTGTTTCCTGGGATCAGGCACCCAAGCTCACACCTCTTCATGCGACAATTTCCAGTCCTAAACCCAGCGTTGCTATTCAGCGCGCTGCCCGCTGGGTGAGATCCCAGCAGCTCCAGAGCCTGCGCTGGGCAACGCTGAAGGATCCCAGCTGGGCACTGGCAGATGCTCGCTCTGTAAACACCCAACAACCTGCTCGTAGGCAGCAAGAGACGCACACAGAGCTGCACTGTCACCGTGGGGTAAACAGGAAAGGTGGTGGCCAGGTGCCCGGCCAGCAGCGAGCCTGGCTACGTGCTGCTTTGAATAGCTGGTCTGTGCCTGGGGCAGCCTCCGACGGGGCGGCAAGCTGTGACCGGGGTCATGCAGAGGAAAGATTGGGGGAGAGCTGGCTTATGAAGCCCTGAGCAACTCTGAAACGGTTGTGCCAGTTTCTGACTAGGAAAGGAAAGCCAGGAGGAAGATGGACGAGTCTGGGCCCTACATGCCAGGGCACCTCCTTGCAGTGTCAGGGGCAGGCATCCCTGCCAGGAGGGTTTGTGGGGACAAGCAGCTCCCCCGACCCTGCGAATAAGGATGAGCTGCACAGCTGTCTGCGAGAAGGAGAGCTAGCAGGAGTAGTATTTCCCTAAGCTCTTCTCTCTGTAAGTAGCCAACAGGGCTCCTTCCCGCAGAATTGCCCGGTGTCCATGACCACCAAGGAAGCGATGCCTGGGCAGACAGGCTGCTCTGGCCCCACACCCTACCGAAACGTAGCAGGACCATTGCAGAAAGGCTTCTGTTGTAGCGGCAGCAAGCCCAGGTCTGGTGTAACACGGCGCTGCGGTGTGTAAAACCTGTTTTGTAGAGAATTGCAGAAAAGATGTTAAAATTGGCGAGTATGGCACAGGATGGGGAAAACAGGGCACCAGCTCAGAGGCCTCTGAGCAGGGCAGGTGTTGATGGTGCCCAGTTTAGCACATCATCCAGTCCAGCACATCTCAGCACACCCAGCTCAGGAAACAAAGGAGAGCTTGAAAGAAGGGAGAGCCTAAACCAGGCTCACACAAAGGCTCAAGCCATTAAGAGGTGATGGTGGGAAGATAGAGAACAAGGCAAGAGCCTTAAGGTGGGCAAGGAAACAAAGGACAGTGAGTAAATCCTGATCACTGGGGGACAGACAAAGGATCACCATCCTTGTCTGTCAGCTCCTAAGGGTAAGGACACACAGTCACCAAGGAACCTGAGGAAACACAGGTGCCACTTTGTGCTTGTGAGTATGTGGGTGTTAAGAGTGAAGAGCTAATGACTTTTACTTTGGTTTTGTTTTAAAATACCCGCCTAGGGTCTTGCATTAAGATTTGTGACGTGGTTGCTGCAACACCACAACTTTGTTTCCCGCAGTTTTATCAACAAAACAGGCACCTAATGCAACCCATTCCCACCCAGCAGTACGGGGAGAGAGGGAGCACATGGCCCTGCTGCGAAGCTGCTGCTGTGCTGGGTGAGACCCAGCAAACCCCAGGCCAACTGTGATCCTCCAGGGTCCAGCCACTGTGGTTTGTTCTGGATCCTTGGTGCCCGACCGGTCGGAAAATCCCCAGCTCCAGCGCTGCGACGGCTGCTCCAGTCACTGAGCAATAATGTTTTTAGCTGTTTATCAGTTACTTATAGAGATGCAGGTCAGAGCTCGTTACTCTGGCGTCTTCCTGGAGGAGCTGTGCTTCCTGCATCACATGCCAGGGAGGCTGTGGCTGCATTGCCTAAGGCATGGCCCTCATCAGCTCCTGCAGACAAGAGGGAACCGTGCTCCTCTTGTCTCAGATGGGAGGGGAAGGAGTTAGTGTGGATGCTTCACCATCCCTGGGATCCTCCAGGGCCTGGCAGTTGCAGCACCCCAAGACAGCTGGTGAAGGTGCAGTCACTCTTGGACCTGTAATAAAGGAACTGCGACTGTACTGCAAGTGAAGAAGCAGGACCAGCTGCAAGGAAGAGCTTTGACAATAACAGCATCTCTGTTTCCCTGACAGGGAACCAAGGGTGGGTTTGCTTTGGTTACGCTGCAGCGCCTGCTAAACCAGAGCTGGCTGGTGGTCCCCTGGCTACAGCCCTGTGTCTGTGCTAACCACCAGGCTCAGTCAGTGCATGGTGAGAACCAGCCATCTTGGACCACATTAGGGCAGGGCTGGTGGACTTGAAGCAGCAGCTCCCATCAGACAGTGCTGACTGCAGTGACCTCTGTCTGGGAAACAAGAAGGGCAAAGGAAGAGAGCGGTCCCAAGGGAGGAGGGATGCAGCCATCCGAGAAGCCCCTGCCTTGGACAAGGGTGGGAAATGCTCCCTGCTCCAAGAGGGAAGGGGGGGCTCCGAGCATCAGCACACAGCTTCAACCCCAGCGCTGCATGACGACACTGAGGGACCTCCATGCATCAACTCGAGCTCCCACCAGCTCCAGAGCAGACATGGTATAAATATGCCATTACGGAGAGGAGTGAAGGAAGCCAACTCTGCAGGAGATGGGGCCATTCCTGTTTTGTGCTCCCTGCCCAAGTTTCAGGGCTGGGGCCAAGCAAGGGGCTGAGGAAGGTTTGCACAACCAGTCAGGGCAGCCACGCGGAGTGGGGACGTCTCCTGCATCCTCTGCCACAGCAACCACCCCACCATCTATTTGTTTCTCAGAATAAGACAGAGCAGGACCATCCTGTGGACAAGCTCTTGCCACAACCCTCCTGCTCCAGTCCCAGCAGCATCCTCTGCATCCTCCTTCCTATCTCAGCCAGAAACAGCGGCCTGAGCTCCCCAAGGGTCAACACAAACCCAACTCCAATCCATGGGCTTTACCACCATTTCTAAAATCCTTCTTAGGGTGAGATGTAGGAGAGCCACAGAACGTAAGGAAGCCAGCGGTGGGCCAGCTGGGAGAGCAGGGCAGCGGGGTGCCGGCTGCAGTCACTGCTGGAAGAGGCACACAGGCTGCCAGACAAGCACAAAGTGAGAAAGGATCCACCAGGATTTCAGAGAAGTGCCCGTGGGAGCAGAACTCCCTGGTGCGGATGCATCTTCCCGCGCAGGCTGTCACTGTCTGCCAAGAGCACCTCGCTTAAATCAGCTTCCTACAGAATGCATGTCAAACCACTATTCTGATTCATTGAAAAGGCACCCAAGCCCTTCTAAAATGCTATTTTTGTGCTCAAACTGAATGCAATTGCCATTTAAGTGTAACAGCTCAAGTCACAAACAACCTAGTAAAATGCAAAATTAATAGTACGTTCAAAAAGTAACAGCATAAGCTGTAACTTATATGTATTTAAGCAATTATATCCTCTTGCTGAGCAAAGTACTCCATTAAGTGTAGAAATTATCTTTTGTTGCCAGTTATTACATTTTTATGGTTACCAACCAACAGTAATTAAACAACCTCTTCAAGGAAGAGGAGCTTGAGTATAAATGCAAATAAAACCATATAGTGGGATTTAAAACCAAGGCTCTTCATTTAAAAGCAGAATTGGAGTAGCTGCTGATTAGATACCAGCCGAGCCTGACCTCTTCTCCTTAACTCAGAGCTGGGAATAAAAAAAAAAAACATGCAAGTGGCTGAAGAGATTTCTGGAGCCCTTCAGATTGGTGCCAGACGCACCCAGGGATGCTGTAGAGCAAACACCCTCACCGTGATGGAACGAGGCTCAGAGACACAGATCTGGTACGAAGGGTGACTTCTTTGTAAACTCAGCTCCAGTTTGATACCTTGCAGGAGCCTCAATGGGGGCAGGATGCCACTGGGCTGCATCTGCTGCAGGATCCAGCACTCTTCTTGCCAGCACTGATGCCGGGACCGTCCCTGTCTTTGTCCTGGCAGAGAGGCTGAACTGGCTGTGTCTGCTGCAAGGATTCCAGGCATGGGGCACAGGGACAGCCTGGACCTCACAGCCCACTTGGGGACCACAGCGGAGCTCTTGTGCGGCAGAAAAGTTAATTCACTGCACCCTACGTGGCCTCCGTGAGCTCAACCATGCCCCGTTGCGCAGGCAGCAAAACTGGGGGTACCGAGTGCCCAGCGTGGCCCTGGAAAGCTGCCAGGCCAGGCACGCTGCGAAGCTAGGGCTGCGGTAAGGGACAGGAATAGAAACCGCGTCTCCTGACCGAGAAGCTCCTTCCAGCCCCGTAGGGAGGTGGCCACGAGCTGAGCACGAGACGGGGCTCAGATTAGATATGGGGCACCGAGCGAGCGCAGCGCTGAGAGGGACAGCCCAGCGGTCAGCCTGTCTGGGCAGGCAGGAGAACACTTCCCTGGGGCATCTGCAGATGCCAAGGCTCAAGCTTGAACTCCTGGGAAGCCAAAAAAAAAAAAAAGGGGAGCCAGGAGTGCGGCAGTGTTACTGCCTCGCCTGGTGGCACTGCATTTGGGATGGGGACAACCAGCCGATGGTGGGATAGCAGAGCCAGGCAGAGCAAGTATTGCAAGAGAAGAGATGAGGAGCCCTGGAAACAGCACCATAAATGCCAAGCACAGGTTCTTCAGTACTAGGAAAAGCCATGAAGCAGCAGAGACGTGCCCAGAATGTGCAGTGGTGCTGGAGCCTGAGACAGGGAGAAAGAGGGGCAGCACCAGCCCAAGCGCCTGCCTGCAGGACACAGCACCCCAGGGTGGCACGCTCTGCCTAGTCCTGCCACGTGTGAGCCCTTCCCCACCCAGGCAGGGTGGGGAGAGACACAAGAAACTCTGCTTTCCCACAGGTCTGCATGAAGCCCCATCACTGATGCCCCATTTAGAGGCAAGGGGGTGTATCCCGAATTCCTATGGGAGAGCAACAGCAGAGAGCAGGCTGCCTTGCTCAGCCACCCACTGTCACACCAGCCAGTTATTTTCCACTGGCCGCATGCACCTTCAAAGTGCCCTCCTTGGCAAGGAGGTGCCCAGGAGGCTCCCTTTTTGTTTGCTTTGTTCCTCAGTGAAAGGATTGAGCTGTGACGAAGAAGAACCCTTTGCCCAGAGGCTGGCTGGGGACACGCACGGCATCCAAAGCCTGGGAAACCTGCGCTTCTCTGGGGCTGCGTAACCCCAAAAATACAGCAACAGCAGGGAGCTCTGGCATCAGCCAGCCCTGGTCCTGCCTACCTTGGGAGTCACAGCTGCAGCGGAGGAAGCACTCACATCATTAGGAGTAAATTAATTAGCCAGTTGCCTTAATAGAAGCCCCATGTCAGCAGGGAGCCTGGTCTCCAGTGCAGTGTGGCGTGAGCTCGGGGGAGTTTGGACATCAGGAAATTTGCCCAGCCATGAGCAGCCCCCCAGACCTTCCAGCTGTGTGGCTGCTGGTTTCATGGGTCGTGAAGCTTTGAGGACGCATCCTGCCCTGAGCAGCCACAGTCTGGACCGTGCAGGAGAAACCCGTGCCCTGGTCCTGCCCTGAGCAGCCCTGCAGGGCTCAGGACACAGCCCCAGACCTGAGCGATGCCGAGCCCTGTGAGAGCTGCCCCACGGAATGTGGTGGGGGTGAAGGCAGCCAGCATCACTGCAAAGCAGCCCCGTGGAAACCCCTGCAGCAAGAACTGTGTCTGCCCACCTGGAGGGTGTTGGTGGAAAGGAAAGAGGGAGAGCAGCCTCCGTGCTTTGGATCATCCCTGCTCCCCTTCGCTGGGAGGGACGGGGCCAAGGGAACAGAAGGAGGTGAGTGCTTTGTCCCTGCCCAGTGGGTCAAGCCCTGGAAGGGCAGCAGGGAGCCAAGATCCACCCCTCACCCAGGTCGGGGGAAGAGCACATGCAGAAATGGCGTCAAAGACCGATGGCACGACGTGACCGAGCTAGACAGGGCGTGCAGGGACGGTGGTTACCCCACACAGCCAGAGGTACCACCCTGAGGAGAGGACCGAGCTGTGGCTCAGTTCTGGGTGCAGGAGGGATGGAGGCGTCCAGCCAGCGTGGGGTTGGATCCATCCGCTCCCTCTCACCCTGGGCAAACAAGGGGAAAAACATCATGGCAAAACGGCTGCAGGGCTCTGCAAACGGACACACTGCCCACCTCTGTGCGTGGCCCCGGGCGCCGACAGACGGAGTTTTATGCCCTTGTGCCGGTCCCGGCCCCGCACTGTCCCCTCCGCTTGTGAGGCAGCTCGGCACGGGAGGGGGGAGGTAGCAAAATGCCCAGACCAAAATTATTCGGGGTTTTATTTGCAAGACTAACGGTGCTGGAGGAAGTGGATTTCCGCAGGAGGCAGTGAAAGGCTGCATTGAGAGGCCGGGGTGGGCAGAGCGTAGGGGACACGGCAGCCCGAGCCCCTCTGCGGCCCCGCAGCAAACCTGGCCAGGGAGCGAGAGCAGGCACTGCCAGATGGAGGGGGCAAAGGGGATCTGTGCCAGGAGCAGGGAAGACACCAGCTCACGGAGCTGGGACAAGCCTGGTTTTGGATGGGGTCGTCCAGGGATTGTCATCTTTGAGGCCAATCTCTGGGCAAACCTTTCCCTTCCCCCATCACTGTCCTGCTGGGATTCACTAGTGTCTCATTAAGGATTGTGCTTGCCGTGTGGCATTTTTTCATTGGTGGCATCTCTTCCATGCCATCCATTTTCACAAAACTTTTGCTCTCTCAGCTGTGGCTGGAATTCACTACTGGATCCAAAAGCCATGAGGACAAGGGCCAGGCCAGCTGCAGAGGTGCCATTTCCTAAGGCTGTGAGAAGACTTTTGGGATTGGACACTAAGCACGAAAGATCCCAGGAAAAACTCGGTGCAACCTTAATTCTAGTACGTTCCAGAAATCTGAGTCTTGGACTTTGCAGTGAGAGGGCTCCTGCGAGCCAGCTGGGGCAGGGGACTCCCCGGGGGTAGCCCAGTGTGCCAGGGGCAGGAAACTGCTGTGAGACACGGGGCCAACACAGCCAGCAGCAGCCCAGAGCTCCTCCTCCTCCTCCTCTCGGCGATGGAAATCTCAAGTTGTTCTTCTGCCAGTGGTGGGTCACCTCCCTGCACCCCGTCACAGCACAGCCACCCTGGCACGGGGAGCACGGCGTTACCCAAGGCTTTGCCCACATAAAGGGGGCTGGTTTAGGACTGTT
>JAHREE010149566.1:262514-343729 GCA_033628505.1 Tringa tobata | reverse complement strand
ATTTTAGGCTCCAACAAGAGTAGAGAAGACAGCAAACTACCTAAGATGTGAGAAGCCCTCCCTCAGCAAAATCAAACCTGTTTTTCAAAATGGACCGAAGTAAGCGGAATTCAATAGCAGGATTTCCACCCCGCCTGGAGCGCGCTGAAGACTTTGATGGTGGCGCTGGAGGAGAAGGGACCGTCTCCCAGATCGGAAGAGTTTGTACCTCTTCCTACAGAGCCCTGATAAGTGCCTTTTCCAGACTGACTCGTCTCGATGACTTCACATGTGAGAAAATTGGCTCTGGTTTCTTCTCTGAGGTGTTCAAGGTGTGTGTTTAGTTCTTTCCTGTCTTGGTGTCGCTTGCTTCGTGCTCGGTGCTGAGAATATATGAGAGTATCAGGAGAAGCACTTTTCAGGTCAACTGTTCTTCTATTTGCTTTGCTCAGGATGAGTGAGCGATGAAGAACTTGCAGGTCTCAGATATTTCCTCTGTTACTTTTCCAGCTGTTTTTTATAACTTGTAATTTACCTGGGGATTTTGCAAAGGAATTTTGGGAGAAACAGTTACAGCTAAAAAAATTTGGGTTTTGTTGGTCTTTGCTGTGTATTTTTGCATTCAAGTATTGTATTGAACACTCATGGCTGTTGCTTCTCTCCTATGCAAGTGCGAATGCTTTTAATTTAGCTAGTTTAGTTTTGTGGGGTTGTAGTCATCCCTTTGACAGTCTTTATCTCCCAACGCTAAATGTACGTGTTAGGAGATTTACATGTGATTACTGAAACCACAAAATTGATTGCACTGAAGTCACAATACAATTAGCTGGTTTTCTGTTTCCTTTGCTGCTTGTTATGCCATGTCTCTAACTCAAACAATCAGAGGTTGGTTTGAAGTAAATGGTATGAATGAGAAGATCTGGTGTTGTCAGTGCTGTGAATCTGGGAAGTGGATAATAACTTTGTAAAGCAATTTGTGAAACTGTACAGACAATGCCAGTTTTATAGTGATGGTGATATTTCTGCTGTTCTGACTGTTCTTGTAGGGGTTGTTGTAGAGGAATAGGACATTGAGTTGACTTTCAGGCTTTCAGGCATTGCAAAAATAATTTGTTTCCTTGTCCTACTTCCTGACATTAAAAGAAGTCACTCTCCAAATTATTTCCATTTCAGTGAAATGCCAGAAAACTTTATCTCACAGTGTATTATGTCCATTCCATGACACTTCATATGGTCTTTTCTTAAAGAAGTTAAACCAAAAAATCTCTTATCCAGCTTTATTGCTGTGAATAGATATGTGAATTAGAAAATAAAAATTATTTTTATGTTGCTTTAATACCAAAAAGCATGAATTGTGTCACAGGCAAGTCACTTAGCTAGACATAGGAAATTTAATTTCCACTAAGTTTTTAATTCTTTCAAATGGGTGGTCATGAAGAATTTTATTTGGGGTGTGTGGGAGACTTGGTACAGGTCAGCTCTTTATAAAGCCAGCTCGTATACCAATTGAAAACAAGTTTTTGTTTTCTTGTTTGTTGTTTCGTTTTATTTTGCTATTTAGAAACCTTTGTGATGCATTTTGTAGCAAATGTCTTTGTATCCAGACATTTCTTAATGTGAAGTGAGCTGATTTTTGAAGTTCCATGTGCCACAGGAACTCATCTTTACAGCTTTTATGGTGAAGCTGTTGTGAAGTGTGTAAGGATACCAGTAGACTTGGGTCATCTCTAACTAACTGAGGAATAACAGACCTTGGTTTGTGTGAATTTCAGAATTCATGGTTTGGAGGAGTTTTCTCTTAGGTTTATCTCAATGTTGCTGATTAGACATTGTGTCTGTCCCTATTCTGCAAATTCAGGATTTAGCCCTCTTTAATACTTGGATTTTCCAGTGCTTAGGTTATGAATTTATCTTATAGTGATATTGCCAGCCATATTTATGTTGGGACTTCAAAAAGTTTTGTAGTCAAATAGCTGCATACTTTGTGAACAGACTTGCTAGGTGACACAGCTATAATATTCTGCCTTGCGTTGGTGAGAAACATCACAGAGAAGTGCCCTGGGGCAAGGTGCTTGCATATCCAGCAGAAGGGAATGGTATTATTGATCGTTAGGAAACAAAAGTAGGTGGGGAAAAAAGTGGGTTAAAGTAAAGGTAGTTTTCCAGCATGCATAGTAATTGATTTATTAAGACTTTATATTATTTTAAGAGAGCACTTGGTTTAGTCAGGTACTGGCACACAGAGGTAAACAGCTGTTGGAGAACTTAGTTGATTGAGAGAAATCCCTGATACCCAGTTTACCTTTCTGTGCATAAATAAGTCTGCAAACTCTTTAAAAACCTTCCCCTGCCATTCCCCTTTCAGTAAGCTAAACTAGACATCCCATGGTGTCAGTCTGCAATCAGTGGCATTACTCTAAGAGACCGATGGTAGTAGTCCGAGTATCTAGTGTCTGTTTTCCCAGAAACAACCACAGACCTCCTGCAGGGAGGCAATGAGTGATAAAGCCTTTTCTTTCACATCAGTTTCAAACAAGGTCTCGCTTCAGTTTTGGCACAAAGGGGTGAGAATGCATTACCACCTTATCTTAGATGCAGTTCCATACTTATTTAGGCAGGTTTCTGTTCTGCTAGTTTATCAGCCTGACCACCTCTGTCATTAATCCTACTCCGCTGATGATCAGATTTCATGCAAGAACCTTGATGTGCTTCCAGGAAGGGAGAGCCTCATGGTTTGACACAGTTAAAGTTTAGTCTCATCTGCAGGCTCCCAGCTAAATGATTGAACTTGAGAAAAATCCAGGCTAGTTCTAGACTTACTGTGTAAGTAACTTTACAAGAGCAATGAAGCCTTCCCTTTAAATTAGCAAAGGTGTCTCCAAAACCCCTATGTCACCAGAGGTTTTTCAATTATGTATTTGTCTATAGTTTTATGAGTATCACATGTTTGGGTTCACTCAAGTGATTTAGCAAGGAACGCGTGGGCTGTTTTGATGCTTCAGGATTTTTGTTTTGATACGTAACTGACGATTGTTTTCAGTGATTTCTTCCTCTCCATCCTTTTCTGTGGAAACTTCTTTTTAAATATAGTCTGTCACAGTGGGTAGATGTTGCCTTCTCTCAACTTGGGAACAGGAGTATATTACAGCTTAGATGTATATATTAATGATCATATGTGCTATGAATGTTCTTTTAGCATTTCTAGTGCACCTTTATTCATACACAAATTAGACTTTGAATTTTATTCAGCATAAAGTATTAAACTAGCATTTTGATTTTGTTAGCCATCACTATAACAATTCAAATTCATATTCACCTGAATACTAAGTATTATAGAAACTAGTTTAGAAAAACTGAACTTTGTCAAACTATTGGCAATCTAGTTTGAAGCAGCAGACTGACTAGCTGGGAAGACCAGTAAGGGCTGATGGAGCTGTAAGTAATTGTGGGGAAGATAAGCATCATACTGAAACTAAATACTCTATTAGGAAATAGATACTATTAATTATAAAATATGAGTGTTAGAACAGCAGTCAGACTAAAATCCCCGATCTTCTTCTATTCAAATATACCTTCAGGTTCACAGCCAGTACTAAATATTCAAGTTGCTAGAAAAGGCCTTCAGGTGTTCTTGTTGGCTTTGTATTCTGTAGCTGAACTTTTGAGAGAAACTGGAAATACTGCGACCCTTTGGCTGAATGTTAAAAAGGACTTTTTGCAGCTTATTATCCATGTATATGTGAAAACAGGGATCATTGATCCAGTATGGAATTGTGCAAATTCAGTGTCCTGTGTGTTTGCATGTTGGAGAGGTTGTGTTGCTGGGCAGGTGTGGTCGTTGGGGAGTTTAAGGGTTTTAACTGTTGAGGAATCGTCAAGTTTTTTGACATCCAGGGAAGAATTCAAGGTTTTGCCTTGGGCAATTCTGGATGCTAAAATAATTGTTTCACTGCAGACAGTTCTGCCGTTTTAAATATGCCTAGCCATCTGATTAGCAGTACTATCAGAAGATAATTCAAAAGGAGGAAAACAACTTATGTTTGGGTCACTAATTAGTTATGTAGTGCAGGGACACCTCACTGCTATTGTAATGATGGGCTTAACTATTCAAAGCTTCCCCTCCCCAATAGCTAGAGAGCTGACATACGTATAATGGGGAGAAAGATAATTTCTGTTGGAGAACATTCTCTGACAAAACTGCTAAAGCCAGTGCAGCCTTCCAAACCTTCCCTCTTTGGGAGAGGCAGAGATCAAATTTGAAGACAGAACTCAAGTCAACAAGGCCACAGTCTTGGCCACCTTGACCTGTCCTTTTAACCTTGTAGGAGTTAAGAGAATTACTATTTAAAATTAATGATCAGAGAAAATAAAAATGCCATCTTACAAAATATTCTAAGCAATATGTCAGTATAGTTTGTATCTTAAGCATACACCTGGGAAGGTTATTTATGTGAGCTGTGGAAAAGGTGCATAACACCTTAAAAAATCAGTTAATTAAATACTTGTTTAATGGTGGATGGGCAAAGATGAGCCTATGAGTATAAGATATATAATACATAATGCAAAACAAACTACCTTTTAGAGCTGAAATACTAAGCACCTGAGCATGGGTGCCTCTGAAGAAAAAATTTGAGATGAAAATCAGCCTTCCCATTTTGGCATGCCTCCTGAAAGCATGAAGCACTAAGCACTCAGTTTATGATCCCCTAGAACTTGACATCCTTTCTGCAGTACTTCTGCCTACACAGACTTCCTGGATTTGCACTTGTGAAACGTATTTTACCAACTAATCCCTGCTGGGTTAAATACTTTTTTTTTGGTTGGTTGGTTTGTGTGTTGCCCTCTTTCAAGAATTTCTTAATTTTTCAAGATAATTTAGGGTTCTAATCCTATCTCAGAAGTGCTTGGCCCTCTTTCACTCCCTGGTTTGACTTTAGGCAGGTTCCTGCAGAGTCTTACTTGATAATGTTACCAGTTTACCTCTGAACCACTAGCTACTCTTTTGACTATGGTTTTACATTGCTACTGTATAGTATTTCCTTCTAGATCATGTTTGTCTGGCTTATTTATAAAGATGTCATGTAAGATGCATCAAAGCCATATGAAAAACAAGATATGGTGAATCTTAGTGCCAATGTAACATGGATACCCTTGAGAAACAAATGCTGGAGGTGTCAGTGCTGTTCTGTGGTGGGGGGGCTCCACAGCCTATGAAACTACCTCTCCACTACCTATGAAACTACTAAGGCCAAGTCTGAATACATTTGGTTGACTTAATAAGATGTGTGGGTGCAAATGGGTCAGTATCCTCAGGATATTCATGCTGTGTGTGCTTGTGCTGTAAGGCCTCCTATTTGAATACCCTGGAATGATGGTCCTCGGTTCATCAATTGGTTGTTAGTCTTTATTTTGTATAGTCAAATGTATGTGCTCTGAGATTCAAAAGTGCTGACTGATAGGAAAGGTGTGCCTGTTTAAATACATACCTTGTGCCTGAGGCTAGGATCCTGTTTCTCGTATTTATTTAATGTCTTCAAGGTGCTTTAAAGATAAGCAGCATCCAGCTGTCTAATGTGAAAGAAGAAACAGGGCTGATGGGGAGTTGTGCTTAGGGGTAGTGTGAAGAACACTTACATGTAATTATTTTTTTATCAAATACTTGTAATATACTTAGGCTAAACCTGGTAGTTCTATCGCCTCTAAAATACACTTATCTAGTATCACTTATGTTTTGTATCATTTACAATACTGTCATGTGTCTCAGGCACATTGTCATACTGGTGGGCTTGATCTCAGGATCAACTGACTGTGGTAGATCTTGAGAGATACTTCTGGTCTGGCTTTCCCAAAGTGACTCATTGAGAGCTGTCTTTTGTGCTTTATGACTTGATTACCATTCTGCTTGATTAACATCTCTGTGTTTGTCTATAATTTTGCAGGCCTTGAGGAGTCCGATGCAGAAATGTTTGATGTTAAACAGTAGTCACTTTCTTCTTTTGGCCTCTGACCTAGGTTTGACAGAACTTGCTAACTAGAATAAACAGTGCAGAGTAAGAACAGTACAATAGAGTAAGTGAGGGGCTAACTCATAGGACTTCAGGCACAAAGGTTATGAAAAAAGACATGTCACTTGACTGAAAAAGAAAATTTTATCTGTCTTGATTGCCATGAATATCTATTTTCACGTTATACTCGGTCCACTATACCTCACGGTTAAACCATATGTTTAAAAATAAAGGCATTATGAACTTCTCAAACAGTTAAACCGTGGAAGAGTTACTAAGTCATCTACATACACACTGACACATAATCAAAGGTTGCTATATTTTACTAATAGCTGGTATTTTGTTGGCATTTATTGGCACCACATACAACACAGTCTGGTTTTTGCTCCCTCCCTCTCCCCACCATTGTTGGTTATTTGATTTGGTTCTGAACTGAAGACCTCAAAGATAGTATCATGGATTGCAGTCTCAGTGTGTTATCTCACTGTTTTAAATCTGTTCCTAACTTGAAGTCTCTGGACCTGCTAGTCCACCCTGTTGTTCTTTGTATTGTTTTGACTGGGCCAGCATCTTCTCAGTACCTCTTTCTTTTCTCCATACAAAACTTGAGGTACATTGTAAAGTTAGGTTTTGACCCTTTTGGTGTTATCTAGTGCCAATTTCTGTCTCTTTCCTGTCCCAACCTGACCCTAGGAACGACCTAGTTCTTACAGTATGGCTTTAAGTCTTTTCAACATCTTCTCCAATATCTCTCTCTTTTGAAAGTGGACATCCTAACTCAGAATGCCCTAGTTTTCTTCTTAACAATGATATGTGAAAACTATCCTTTTGGTTTTGTTATGCTTTTTTAAAATGCACAACTCCTGTTATCATAGCACATTGGTACCTTAAGTTTAATGGGTGTGGGTCACCTGTTCTGTAGCTTTCAGTCCTTGTTTGTAGTGACATTTTTCATCTGGGTATGCTAATTTTTGCTCAGATGGACCTTAAGATATGAAGTAGAGAGGCAGCCTTTTTTCTGAGAGGCAGCTTCCATCAGTCAGCTGGAAGTGGACACAGAATGTTGAGTAACGGGAGGTCTATCTCAGTTCTTCTGGAAGCTCAGTGAAAGACTTCCCGATCTTGTGCTGCTTTGTCATGTACAAATGTATCTTGAGCTATCATTAGCCAGTCTTTAATCTAGTTGTAGTGGATTGTGGCATGAAGTTAGATGTCTTACAGAAGTCTGTGTGTTCACATATATATATCACTATTATAAAACATGTATATAATTAGCTTAATAAATCTTATCACCTAATTTTAAAATTAATGTAAAGTTGGGAAGGGATGTTACGAGAACTACTACAGTATCCTTAGCTGAGCCAGGCTCAAGTATATGTGATCTGTTCTTGACAGCTATTTTCGACTTGTCCTTTAAATGTCCATTATGGAAGATTCTAGAACATCCTTTGGTGTATGCAGGCTATATTTTATTATTTTTTTTAAATGATCCTTTTATAGCTAGAACTTCTCAGTTTGACTTGTTTCTACAGCTGGTCCTGTCTATTTGCTTATTGACTCTACTAGCAACTCATTACTGACAGAGGGTTCAGTTTTCCTGTGGCATTTAGTGATACATCATGTCAACAGAGCCCTTCTTCCAAGAGTAAAATGTCTGTGAATGTGTGGAAGGAGAGAAGGAGATGTTTGAGTAGTTTTATAAATGAGCATGCAGAGAAGGAAATGCCAATTCAGATTAAAAGGAGAGGATGACTGCAAAAAGGACATTGAAGAGGTGTGGAAAAAAATGGCAAGAGAATCTGAATTCAAGGTAAGGGAACTGCTGCTTGGTTTTCAGCCCATGCTCAGCAAAATCCCACCGGAGAAGGTATCGGAAACCAGTCGCTCAGAGTTTGCAGACAGCACTTTCCAGAACTGTAATCTTTACTAACTTAACTTGGGATTTGACAGATAAGCAGGTACTGCAATATTAGAACTGTCAATGTATTTTAAATCCAAACGCGTGTCTGTGCATTATTGCCAGTCTTTGCAGGACGGCCAGGAGTAGAACTGGTACGGAGCTCCCTCCTGCAGGACAAGGCCCCTGCACACTCTCTGGACTCTACAAGCAAATTCTTACTGTCTCCTCCGTGTGCACCTTTTTGCTGCTTAAATGGGATGTGGGTCTTCAGGACTGTCAAACCAGAACCTTTCCTCCTGAATTCTTTTAAGGGGGAAGTGGTTAGATGTCAGCATGAATCAAGAAGATTCTGGGCATTCCAGCTGGAGACAAGCTTTTCTTAATCCTAACCTACTCTTTTGATTATTATTTCAAAACTCTCCACATAAACACTGACGACAGGGAAACGTTCCTTTCTTTGTTAATACTAAACTAAGTGATGAATTTGGCTCTTAGTACAACTCTGGCATTTGCTTTTGAATAATTTTATTGCTTTGTCACCAGACTTTAGGCCAAAATTACATTCTTTGAGGTGACATTAATATTTCCATAGAATCACTTAATCAGGCAGAACGCTTGTGTGTTTTTCTGTAGAGGACAATAGGAAGACTAATTGTGTGTAGGTGCTTTTCTTTATGGTAGCTGTTGTATGAGAGATTTAGTGTTGCTGGAACCATAGCTTGGTTAACACAGTGTGCGTGTGAACTTATATCATGTCCCCAGACTTAGTATAGTAGCAAGAGTTTTGCTCATCGTGGGTAGAATTTTGGAGATAATTGCACTTACTTTTGTCCTAGAAACTGACTCTTGCCCAGTAGGCACAATTGCTTTCTGCAAGTTTTGCTAATGTCAGGCCTTGGTGTTTTTATTACTGTTTAGACCTTCCTACCACGCTGTACATCTTGATGTGTTTTTCTTTGCTTTATAGATTTGTGGAGTCAAAAGCATAGGGTTGGAAAAGACTTCATGTTGTCTTGCTCTTCATCCTTTTGTCCCAGGGCAAAGGCAGATCTATCTGTCGTTCTTCATGAACATCTCCTTAACCTATTCTTTAAAGCTGATAGTAGAGTCTACTGCAATGGAAGACACCAACTCCCAGGTATCTCTGAAGAATCAATTTTACTGAGCAAGAGAGGAGAGGTTGCTTCATAAGCCACACTGGACTGAAAAACCTCCAGTGGTAGATTAAGCTACCGTGACTTCCTGTGAAGATGATGTGCTTGAACAGCCCCTTCATCTGGTTGACCTGGGAGGGCAGAAACTCTTGGCAGAGTAATGGTAAAAATATACCAAAGAAGTGAGGAAGCATCTGGAAGATTTGCTTTCCATCATCTATATATGCTTTCCTCATACCTTCTCTATTTAGGATGACTGTCATTTTGTCTTAAGGAGCAAAATAGTAACACTGTTGATTTAGAAATTTGAAGTACAACAGAAATATCTTTCTGCATAACTCATAAGGAAGTATTTCTGGTATTCAAGTTAAAAATATTCTGAAGGCAGCACTGAAGTAGAAGTCAGCTGATAATGTGAAATTTCACAGGAAACCTCAAATCTATCTTGCGCTTTTTCTTTGTCTTTACTGCATCAGTTTCAAAGTTCTCTCATTTTCTAATGTGTTATTTTGAACATTTAGTGTAAGCTTTGCACTAGGAAAGGATCCTCTTTGTTTGACTCTGGCATTAGCAGCCTGATTTGTCCAAGCAAATAAATGCAGGTGTTCTTCAAAATCTGTGTAAAACATTAGGGGTGAGATCACACGGTATCCTTGATGTTCATGGGACTATTTGATAGGCTTAAAAGATACTTTATTTTGGTTTCCCTGTGTAGTATTTGTGGGAAACTAGTTGTATATATTAAATACTTTTCCGGTGTTGGATGTTTGAATTTTCTAAAGCTGGAGAACACTTGGTACCAACACATGGGGAAAAGTAAACAATAAAAATTGGTTTAGTACCTAGAAAAGTGATTCAGTGAATGACTTCAGTCTTAACATGTTTGGTGTATAAAATTGATGTTATTACAGTGCATAAATGGTCTTATAATGAGAAAAGAGTTGTTTGAAGGCACTCTGTAGTGTAGTGAAAGAAAGGCATAATGAGGCCCAATGGCTAGAAGCTGTAATAAAAACTGTGCTTATTCTGAAAACTAAATTTCTGTGGAAACAGTCTCACAAACAGAAATTGTCTTCTCTCTCCTATTGATTCATTGGTGATATTTGCAGCTCTCTTAGTTTTTTAGAATGTTCTTGTTTAAGCTTGACAAGTTGTTGAGAAACTTACAACTGCCAACAGTTTAAGGGCACCAATTTTGGAAACTAATGGTCTAGACAATTGATATTTTTTTTTTTAACTGAAGTGTTTGGGTTTTTTCTTCTTGAGATTGATGTTGCTACATCAGGCAAAATTAGATACTTCAAGCTGTGTGTATGACATATAGTGTCAGAAGAAGTCCGCATAGTTTGGAAAATGAGTAGGGAATAAGAGGATTATTCTATGTATTGGTTATGCAGGTCTAATATTTGGTCTTTTAGGCATGGGGAAGATACCTTGTGACTGAGTGACACCCACTTGAGCAGTGCATGTCTTCCCTCACCCAGGTGTGGTGCATTGTTCCTTTTCTAAATTTCTCCTTTCGTACTGTTGCAGTGGGATAGAGCTGTCACAGTTGTCGCTGCCCTCCCTGTGTGATGTGATGCCTGTTAGAAAGACAGACAGCAAATCTTGTCCACACATACCTTTTGGTCTCATTTCGTATTTCAATAGGATTCAATTTTAAGCTGAAGATCTCTCCCTTTTGACTAGTGAAGGAAACTCTTTCACCTTGCTCAAGATGACAGAAGCAAGATATTTGAGGCTTAAGGTATCTTATGTGAAGTTACAGTGTTAAAACACGCTGCTACTAGTTGGCTTGGAATACAGTCAGTCTGTGTATTATATACATTGACCAAGAAGGCTAGAATAACTTTTAAACTTCATTTCAAGCTCTTGTGTTATATCAGCTAGGTCATTCTAATCAGTCTCTTTCCACTCTGATACTTCTAAGGAGCAGGAAGACGCACCATTCTGGAATTGAGATGAGGCATAATTGATGAGGCATTCTGGAACTGCGATGAGGATGCTGGTGCTTGGTGCTTGCTTAGTCAAAGTAGCTTGACTTGTCTCACACTGATGTGTGAAGTATCAGCCTTTTGGAACCCTTCTACTGACTGCCAAGACGATTTGTATGGTAACCACTAAAACATACAGTTGTCTTCCTCTTGCTAATGATTTTTTGGATATTGAAGTGCCAAGTTGCTGTCATCCTAGTCCTTGTCATCTAATTAGCCAATGCTTTTATAGAGCCTAGGCAATGGGAAGAAGTGATAATAAATAGGCCTTATTCCAATGGATCATTAATACAGGAGTTAAAAACCTTATCTGTTTTTATTATTCTTTATGGATTGCACAACTGGGGCAAAATACTCACTTCATCCCCGTTCATGTGTGAGTATCATTAAAATTCAGAATTACCTGACTTGCAGAGCACTCTTACATTTAGCAGAATTGAGAATGCTTTGAGATACAAAGTAGAATGGAGGGGTAGTTCACATTTGCTATCTGAAATAAGTCCTGATATTTACCAGTTTTCTGACTAGAAGTCTTAAGATATGCATGTAATAATAACCTTATAACATCAGCTGAGGAAACACTGGGAGTGACTCAAAAGCTGTCACCAGGTAGTAGATCTAATGAAAGCTTTGCCTTTTGTAGTGGTGTTGAAAAATTTTAAGAAACTTTTCAAAATCATATTTCCGTAATACTTTTTCCTACAGTCCTGCTTGGCACCAGTGCAAGTAAAGTCTAAAACTATACTGAGCACAGCAAATTAACAAACAGGGGGAAGAGAGTTTTGCTAACACTATGTTTCACTTTCTTTGGTTTGGTCACCTGACTTCTCTGCTGAAGAAAGAAATCCTTGGAAAATGCTGCAGAACTGTCATTATACCCTGAAAGTGAAAAATTTGTTTCTTTAGTAAAAAACGAGAACAAAAAATCACTGAAACAAGCTCGATGTTAAAAGAATACTCAGTCAAAAAATGAATGTAAATTACAGTTGTGCATTTTGAAATGTGCTTATGATGTGTTTGGGAACTTGGCCTCTTTTAACTCTTTTTTGAGCAGCTGCTATGTTGAATGAGGTGAGTCTTTTTTGTCCTCACAACTAGTGAGAATGCTCAAAATTCTGTCAACAGTAAGAAAGATACTGTGATACTGTAACAAGTAGGACCTTGCAATAAGAGATAACCCCCTGATTGGATTTTGTGTTTAGTCAGTGACTTCTATAGTTTGGAGTCCTTTGGGCCTTTGATTTTCTTCTGAAAGAAAAGTTGTGCCAATCTGAGTATCATTATGCAGTTTCCCAGGGGCAAAGCAGGTGGCAAGATTCCCTTGGCACAGAAATGTTTGTGGGCTTTTTGTCTTGTTTTCCGTAATAATTTCTCAAGCACGGTTAAACGGTCTGTTTAGTTTTCTGTTCTGGATGGAGATGTGCTGGGTTGGCAGCTCTGGGATTTTCTGCGTTTTGCCAGCTGGCAGACATGCACATTTGTGTAAGCTCATTCATAGCTGATACTGAGAGACAGGTGCTGATTTACTGTTCTTCAAATAACTGTGCTGGCATATGTCCAGGATGAAGATGACTGCGCCTAGAGAACAGAGTGCATCACTTAAGACCATTGTGACACATCTCTCTGGACACTTATTTACTGGTTTGGGGGGGGGCAAAGTTAAATATATTGCAGTGATGGATTTCATTGTCTGTGCCTGGAAAATGTGTGTGTGATGGTGATACACAAAAGCGTATATTACTATTGATGGCAGTAACATAAGAGACGTTGTTTGCAGTCTTAGATCCGTAGGGAATGATAGCCTCTTAATAGCCATCGGTAATGATTAGAGAGAGCAACTCCAAAAGCTGCATGATACAGCTTCTCTTAGTCTTTACTTCTCCAGTTGTTGGGAATTCTGTATGTCCTATTCCCGGCAGCTGCTGAGGCCGTATCCAAATTGTAGGAACTCCCTTCTCCTGTCCTTGTGAGCATCATCCATCTGGAAGTGGCCACGGCTGCTGTCCCAACCTGGCTGTGCTTGCCGGGGTGGCTGTGTGGCCTTTGGTGCTGGCAGCAGCAGCAGGCACTGCTCTGCACGGGTAGGACCTTCTGTTTGATGGCCTGGTTGGATTAGGGGTTGAGGAGAGGACAGAGCTCTGAAACATCCGCTGGAGTAATCGATACTGAGACAGCATTGCTTTGTTAACTAATCCGTGTGTGACAATATGTCTAACACTGAGTCACTAATGACAGTTTGCAACTTTCCCATCAGCTGCCTGCAATTAAGTCCTGCGAATCAGATCCTTGTGCTTCCTAGCCTCTATTCACAATGAGGAGACACATAAGAAATTGCATTGTATATTTAATTAGCTACTTTTTTCTTTTTTTGCTAGGTGACATTAATTCTTAAGAAAAGCAGTTCCATGAAGGCTTAAATAACAAGAAACTATTTAGAACTTTTGTTTTTCGCTATAACCTGAAAGTTATTAAATGTAGCAATTTATAAAAACTTAAGTATCCTCAAGTTAAGAAAACGTAGCTCCTTTATACTCCCTGTTCTCATTTGTGGTTGTGGTCAAGTCCTAGTGCTGCAGCTGTGATTATAGTAGCAATAGCTGTACACCAGCGAGCTCTGCTCTGAAATGTGAGATTGAGTTCCTTACTTGTGCATGCTAACATACATTTGAAAGATTTATAAAGGAAAGGTAAGGAAATTATTTCTACCCAAAATAAAACTTTCTCTCAAGGTTCCCGTACAGATTTTGAAAACGAACCCAACAAAACATGTTTGGTGAATAGTGATGGTGACATCATTGGCACAGTGGGGGGGCACTGTGTGCCGAGTACCTAACTGTTAATATACTGTAAAAGTCTGAAGGTGCAATTATATCTCAGGAAAACTCAGCATGAAGTGTTTTGTTTTTTTTTGCTTCAAAAGCATCTACAGATTATGTAAATACCGTAATTTTTCATACAGGATAAACCCATAGTAACATGGGAAATGTTTAACCGTAAATATTACAAATTAAATAAAATAAGGGCACAAATACAGTATCTGATTATGTATTAAGTTTGGATATTACAATAGTCATTTGAAGATGTCAAACTTTCAGTTTCCCTGGTAGGCAGATAGCAATATCACCTCCCTTTTATAGATACAGTTAAAGAGGGAATGAAAGTAAATGAAGTAGCATGCCCAGGGCTGTTCAATGAGCCGATGATAGCTAACATTTAAAAATTAAGAATAAGCTCCCAGTTCTGTGCTTCAAACTCAATATTTCTTTTCCTTTCCAGACTATGACATTAGACTCAGGTATAAAGTACACACTTGAGCTATATGCTGAGGTTGGGGTAGAGCGATGTTCTTCTGCATTTTCTTGCCTAGTACTTACTAGGTGGGACCATGTTGCTTCTCCTGGATTCCAAAGGGAATTTTGCATGGTTACATTCTGCTGAACTGGCCTCAAAGTCAGTCCAGTTCCCCACTCGGGCTGTGCCTGTTTATATATCATCTCAAACTGTGGAACAATAGTCCTCTGAATTTGTGCTTTCTCTCAAAATAAGACTGTAGTCTCTTTTTGCCTTTATGATTTGATTGGGATCAAGTTAAGGACAGAGAGATACGCACAGACTCCTATCAATAAATGGTTTGTTTAAAGTAAATGAATGCTGTATTTTGGGTCCTGGTGCTACTTTACAGTGGGCAATGAAGAAAAACAAAATACAAAAGAAAAACTGAGGAGGTTTTGGCATGCACAAATGGATTTACGAAGTGTCAGCCATACTGCTGTCTCACTAATTATAAATTCACTTTAGTTTGGCAAAAAAAAAATTGTACAACTCGTTTGACTGTCGGTGTGGAATATACTGTAATAATTGAACTTGCTACTTTGCTGAATTGGTGATGCTGGAAGTTACTAAAGTTGTGGAAGTAGGATCTTTCTTTGATGACCAAAACCATTTTCCTTCTAGCACAAAGGCTTGGTAAAGGCTCCAACTCTTTCTGTGTTATTTCTCACAACTGTTTTTAGTAATAGAAATTCACTAGTGGAGTCACAATTACTGTCAGGCTTTTGAAAAGTTTTGGGTTTTGTTTTGTGCCTAGTTTCTGTACATCTTCTGAACCTGTGCTAAAGCTCTTGTAACACATGCTGACTAGTTTTGTTTGGCAAAGTTTTGTTACGCTTGGCAGGCTTCTCTCTTGCTACAAGAACTTAGAGTGTAGTGACATTATATACTACTACTCTGAAAACAACCACAACCCAATCTGACTCCCTAGCATCAACATAGCAGTTTAATATTATCTGGACTGATATATTTCTTCAAGCTTCTAGTTGTCACTGCAAATTTTCCTAGTGACATGAGATTTGCGACTTGATATAAACATCACGACTATGAATATGTGTATCTGACTGTGGATACATTTTAATGTTTAGAAAAACATTAGAGATTCCAATTGAGTTTTTCAGTGTGATCTGAGCTGAAGAACAGGTCTGTCTTCTCAATTAAAGGGAGCTTTCTTCAATCAAACATAGTATTATACTATATATAGTATTTGCACTAACGATAGCATAGTTAGTGCAAACAGCCTAGAAAGGTAACTAAGGTACCATCTTCATCTCTTGCCATCACAAGAGAAAATACTTGCAAATCACATGAAGATGATTAGACTGTTACAGAAAAGAAATTGATAGAAGGTGGCATAGATAAATAAAAACTTACTTGACCTTTGCTGGATATGTCACTAACTTGAAGGCTGCAGGCTAATTGTGGAGAAAACATTTGAATTGGTGAGTGGAAGGTTGGTGAACCAATATAAGTAAAAATAATACGTACAGCGTTTTTGTGGATAGTACAGTGAGCTCAGAAGCAGGAAGCAAACTCTGGGAAGGTCTCCTTGGACTCCTCTTCGACTAGAGAGGGCTACTTTTAAAATGGTACTTTGGACACATGGTAGGAAAGGTAAAGGTGAAATAGCCAGATGAAGACTGAGGTGTGTAAAAGAATGAAGAAAGAATTGGTGTGGGTGCTAGAGACAGAGAGGCAACATGACTTTATGTAGTAGGCTGTAGAAGATCTGCAAATGTAATTATGCATTGAAGCTGGATACCAGAAGAGGGAAAGGTAAGGAAAAACTGGAAAGCAATTAAATGCATTTTTGGAAGAGAACAGTGACAAAATACTTCCAAATCATCATTATGTAGTTTGAAAATAGTGAAAAAGCAGTGAAAAATGAGGGGCAAAACTGAAGGTTGTATTGGCGGATTTATAGCATCAATATTAGAAAATGTTCTTCAGATGCTCATTCCAAGGGTACCTGGAAGGGTACAGTTAATAGTAAAGGTTGAAAAGGTCTTGTGAAAGATGAAATCAGGCTAAGATTTCAGCTGCTGCTTAAATGCTCCTCCCCTTTCAGTCCAGGCAAAAAGTGGAAGTAATATAAAGGTTTGGATTTTCAGAAATCCCTGACATATCTGTATGACTTAATAAATTAATGTTTAAATCATATTTAGGCATTTTTTTAATAATAGAGAATTTTGTAGGTAAGCACCAAGCTGAAAACTAAGCCCACCAATTTTTTGTAGGATATTCCTTGTGTGAACTGCATACGGCATTTATGTAGCAACTGGTTCTTTTAAACATGAGTCCTGCTCAACGCTGTTATGAGATTTCCTTCAAGTATATTAATACTTCTGTACCTGGATCCATGACTTCCTCTACTTCTCGCTACCTTCTGAAGGAAGGGGTAAGGTCCAGGATCAGAACATGGTTTGGAGACACAGGCTATAGACAGGTCAAAGTACTTACCAAGTACTTTGAATCTGGGAGAATCAGAGTGCAAAGGGACAGTTCAACTGCCTGCCAGCAATAAAACAGGGAGGCAATATCTGGTTACTGTGACCTCCGGGATGGAGACACATAGGTAAGCAGACCAAGGAGTCAGAAGTGTGTGCAAAGCAACATGGGAAAGCAGCTGTAGGATTGTCAGAATATTTCTAAGCAGAGACATGATCATCCAGACATCACTGAAAGGTTACTTGCTCTGATATGCAAGGAACCCTAATTAATAATAATGTCAACAGCTTTAAAAGCTTTAAAGCAATCTGCTAGTTGCATCAGTGAAATGTTTGAATTGCATGAGTGGATCCCTGTTTATGTTGAGTACACAGGCATACGCCTGAGACAAACTTCCCTGTAAACAAATGTTAAATTGGATCAGCAATATTTCCAAAATATTTACTAGTTTTCCTTCTGGAGCGGTCAGGTAGTTGAAACATGACTTCCATGCTTTTGTTGCTCAGAGGTGGCCTGAAAGGAGATGAAGGCTTAAAACTAAACAGTTTGGCAGGGTTTTGGCACGGGATGCCAAAATAGACCCAAATTTTGTCTAGGGTATGACTGACAGGTAAGTGGACACAGAGAGTAGTGTAACTGGCAGCTCCTTCTATGTAGATGATCTGAAGATTGACCGAGACCTTTAAAGATAGAACCTGTCTGTTCCCTGTTGGCAGTTCGTTCTTGCCACGGAAATACTGCTTGCCAGCAGGGCTTCAGATGAGAGAACACAATTAGTCTTACGTATATTCTAAGTGATTAGCATTGTGTTCCATAATATATAAAATGGAATTTGATTTTATTCATAAATATTGAGTATTTTCCTTTTGAGAAGATGCTCTCACACATTCACTTCTGCTTTCCCCTCCTTATTAAAAGGGTAGCTGGCAAGAGAGGGAGAGCCCCTGTTTTCTCACCTTTGCTTTGGTATGATTAGGTAATTTGCTGTTCTTTCGGAGTCAGCAGGAATACATGCTCCAATGTCAGAACAGTATACAGAAGTTCAAATAAAATTGCTGACGTTACCTCACAGAGTCCCTTTTAAGTGAAACAAAGCGCAGTGTTGAGTGCTGTTTAGAGACTAGTTGTATAGGCAGATGCTAGAAATCTGAGCTATTTCCAAGCATGGGAGAAATTATTTTATAAAGCAAACAAATGAAATCCCCCCCAGACCTCACCACAGAAGCTTGTTCAGTCTATAGTCTAAAGTCTTCAGACTTTAGGAATATCTGTCTGAAATGGAGGACAAAAAATTTTGTCTTTGCAAAAGCTGCTCAATGTTCTGTGGATGTGGTGTTAGCATGGTGGACAGTCAGACCCTTGAGAAGCAGTTGCTAACCGCTTCCTCTTGCGTATCAGACCTGAAAATCCAGGAAGTGTGGAGGACACAGCACCCCAAAACTTATCCACCCTCTTCTCTGAGGTTTCCCTAGCTTAAGAAGAGCGGTCAGAACAAGGAAAAGGCAAAGAACAAGGAGGAAGTTCCCATGATAGATTCCGCTTTTACCTCAGAGTTGAGGTAAAATGACTTGAAATTTTGGCACGGAACTGCATAAATTATAGAAATGGGCAGGAAACTAAGAGGTAGGTAGCAGAATTAATGAGAAGGCAAATATTGCTTAAGACCACGTTCCATCTGAGTTCCTGCTCACCTTCACCTATTCATTCCTCGTTGGCAGACCTTGAAGCTTCTGTGTTTGTAGAAAGCTGATTTCTGAGGAAGCTCTCTTGAGACCATCTCTCTGCCTGTAGGAGTTAAGTTCCTTCAAATTCTTTCCTATTCCCTGCAAACCCCAAATTACTCCACAGCACCCAAGATTGCTAACCCTCCTCCCAGAGGAAGTGTGCTGATTTAGCTGCTGTGTATAGATTCAAAACTTATAAACTGTCCTTTTTTTCTTAATTTAAATTTGCATTGTTGGAACAGATTTTCCATTCTTAAGTCTACAAAAGCGTTTTTAAAATTTTTAGTTCCTCAGCCAAAGCGTTACTACTAATAAACTAACGTGTAACTAAAATACATGTTTTATAAGTCTGTATATAGACATTGACCTGTCCAACTTGGCTTGTTCATGCAAATTGACTAGGTATGCAAAAGCTGCCTAAAATTAAAAATTAATGAAAGCACACAACAGACACAAGAAACCTGACAAGTAACAATAAACCTCATCAACTTAACATGCAATCATCCTGCTTAAAACCAATAAGCATGCCAAACAGGCAAGACAGGTTGTGTGCAGGAGGATTCTGGATTATCTTGTTATAATGCACAAAAGCTGTAGTTCGACCAGTTTTATTTTAAAGCCAGTATTGCCACCGAAGGGAGGCCCCGTGCTTATGAACTGGCTGTTGGTTTCTATTCTCCGTGCTGGTTTCTGTATCCTTCTCCACCTCCTTTCTCTGATCCTTCTTGCGCTGGGATTACTGGGTGACTGGGGGTGAAGCATCTGAGGAGCTCATGTGCGTGGGGAAGCAGGAGAAAAAGCATCTGTGGGCTATTTTTCTACTCGCTCAGTCCCTCGATATTGTTTAGAGAGCACTTAGCTGTGATGTTTCCAGTGCTACCCTATACTTCAAACTAGGTCGGGAATAGGCAGCTCGGAGGCGCTGAGCCAGGTGCACATCTGCAAGATGACACCCTTTCCTCCCAGTACATCCCTGTGCTGCATTTGTGGTGCTTTGTGTCTAGGTGAGAATGTTTAGCCGAAATACACCCCTTGTTCTTGCAGATATGGTGTGCAAATAATACTTGAAAATGAGTATCACTTGCTACCTTAGACCTACCAGTGAGCCTCACCTCCCAAAAACAGACCCAGCTTTCTTCTCGCATCTGCTTATCATGAGTTCAGCTGTTCTTTCTGTAACTTGTGTATCACAGCTGAAGAAGCCTTTTATTGGAAAAGATGAGCAGAGCCTCCTGGAATAAAAGGAGGCAGGCTGCCATTGTTTAAAATGTAAGTAGTTCATATGTACCTGCATCATAACATAGATTTCTGTTGTAAATGAGAAAGCTGATGAGAATCTTAAATTCTTGCATTGCAGACTTTTCTAAGCTGATCTCCATAAAGAAGAATGAATTTGCCATGGTGGTAGTTCAGTGCTTTGAGAAGTACACATTTTCTGATTATGGGCTGCAGGGAGTGATGTAGAAAGAAAACAATGGGAACACAACTTCCGTGATTACTGCCAGTGTGCATGTGGGAATGCCCAACTGCATTGGAAATGCAAAGAAATTTGAAGGATTGGCAAGCCTTAGGCTATCGTGACAGCTCCTTTCTAACATCTAGTAGTACACATCTACACAATATTGGTCTGTTTGCTGGTGAGAGATGGGCTAGTTTAAGAGTGTCAAGTTAGAAATTACTACAGTTGTGCATTTCTGACTGGGGAATGTAACTCTGAAGGGAAATCCTCTTTTTTTTTATGCTGACACTTTGCAGCCAGTACTAACATCCTGGACTAGGTGACAGCGTGCCCAGTAACCTCTCTGCTTTGCAGCAGAGGTTGGTATGAATGCTTTCTGTCCACTGAATGTATAATCTAGGTGACGGTCTTGGTTCAGAAATAAATATTGAATGTCTCTGAAATGTGCTCTATAGCTGTAACCAGTAGGTCCTTTCATAACATGTTCTGTAGAACAATGACATCAACCATTGCAGTGGGAAAAGAGGAGGGATATGGGTGGAATGAAAGTGAGTTTCATAGATCTTGGAGTAGGAAACTTTCTCTCCCTGGACCAATAAGTAGCTTCGTTTACTTGTACTAAGAAGCTGATAATTTTTTTTTTTTGTCTCAACTTCTCAAGCTTTCTGTCATCACCAGTTACAAGAGAAGAGCAAAATACCTTTTCACATTTGGATAGTATGCTTATAGAAAGTCATCTGTGTGATAAAGACTACAGAAATCAGAGTATACATCAAGTTGTTTTGGCATGACCTCTAAGTTATACTTCAACATTACTGTTTTTTCAGTCTTGCATTTCATATCCTTACCATTTTTTGCTTGTATCCTATAGGTAAGGCACAGAACTTCAGACCAAGTAATGGCTTTGAAGATGAACACACTGAACAGCAACAGAGCAAACATGCTGAAAGAGGTTCAACTTATGAATAGACTCTCACATCCAAACATCTTAAGGTATACTGGCTTTTTTCTGAATCGTATAGAGATAGGTTGTCTTTAGTAGAGCTTTCCTATTTCCAATTTTAATTTATTTTTAATTATAGCTGTATATGTTGTAAATGTGGAGCAGCTTCTAATTTAATGGAAGAAGAGGAGGAAGAAAAGACTTGAGGAAATTGAAAATCCACATGATTTTAATATGTGGAATTTAACAGTAATGAGTAACTTAATTCAGAGAAAAACAAGTTTTCACATTATAAATTTCTGATGAATTAGTAAAATGATATGAAGAGTGAAACTTGGTTTCTCATAATGAATTTAAATTATTGCAAATTTAGCACCATTTAAATAATGTATGGTTACTAATCTTGCAGATTTAACAATGCAAAGTGCTATAGCTTCCTCATATTTTCAAGTCTGTTACCTAGTTTTTAGCATTTTCTTGTTGTAGTATGGCAAGGTGGGATAAGAGGGACCAAAGAAAAGAAGCTAGAGTTGAACTAATCTGATTTATCTGTTTTTGAAAGGAAAAAGGTAGTTCTTGTTTTGCAAAAGATTACTTGATGCAAATCCAAAATATTTCAATGTGTATCTTGTTATTGCTTGATTCTTTTCAGTCTTGGTTACTCTTTCATGATGATGTGCAAGCAATTAACATAATTAGCTGAAGCCATAACATTAAGAAGTTTAAAGGTGTGATGACAGTGCACCAAATAACCAGTTCTCCTGAACTGCTGTTGCACAGCTGGGATCCATTTTGATAGGCTCAGTCAGTGTAGCTCTTTCTGAAAAGTTTTGGAGACATAGTGGACTTTAAGTAACTTAATTTCCTTTTCTTCACCAGACTGTTAAATAGTACAGACATAGCACTGATTCCTAAAATCCTTTATAACCAGCTTTTCTGATGCTTGAAATCCTGGCTCAGTCTTCGTCAACTAATGTGTGACAGTATTATCTTGTTTGTTTCCTTCAGTATTTATGAGGAGACATATCAGAAGCATTTGGGATATCTGTAGGGAGCATTCCATTAATTCATGCCTATTTTCTATTCTTTTTTCCTTAACCCTCCCCAAAACCTGCAAACTTAGGGAATTTTTACTCATGGTAAACTGCATTGGTCTTATCACAGTATATTTATTCAAGTGTTCTAGTAATCTCTCCCTAATTAGAATTCTTAGTCTGTTTTCTCTGCTCCAAGGTGAAGTGAGTTCCCAGCAACTACTTTTCTGTTTGTGTATTTCTTTGTTTTTAATGATATCAGATGTGTGGCTTTTAGGTTTCGGTATTATTAATTGTTTCTTATATCTATCCACCACTTCCTTTCCCTCAGAATCCTTAGATAAGCAGCATATAATATTGAGGAGTGATACAGCTGCTTTTTTTTAGTAAGGTTTGTGGAAAAAATAACTTCATAGGTTTGGCGTTGTCAAAATGATGAAGTCGGTACACTTCATCAGACTCAATTTTGTGTGGTTTGTAAATCTTTATTTTGAAAAACATCTAGCTTTTCAACTCTGTTCAAAATACTTAATTTGGGCTGGGGTGAGGGAAAGTAGGGAAGGGATAGTTTTACAGGCAAAAAGCATTCAGTTGCAGCTTAATGTAACCTTGCCCCCCTGCCCCCACCTTGAGTAGAGTTACACAGGTGTTTGAGAACAAAAGTTATTTTGCTCAGTTCTGAGTGATTCCTGAAATTTAAATGTCTTATAACATTTAAGAGTTCCTATTGATGACGATATACCAGTTGGCTCTGGCCTTAGAGCCTATGAATAATTTGAAGTCAGTGGTGTTGCACACATGGTCCTGAAGAAAGAACAATAATATATTGATTTATCCATGAAGCAGAAAAGGAATTCCATTTGGTATCCCAGGTATTACAGAGGATTGATAGAGAAATCTTTTTTTTCTGTGTGCTCAACTAAGCAGTTATGAGCGAATACATAAGAAATAAATTACTTAAATAGAAATGGTTTATCTTTGTGTAATTTGGTTTGAAGAATGAGGAGGATGTTCTGCAACAACGTGTTCCTGCTGAAACATTTTCTAGGATTATTCTTGGAAATTTGAAGCTTCTGTTAGTATTTAAATGGAATGATCCTCTTCCAAGAAGTTCTAATGTGTAACTTCTCCTTTCCAGGGACTATGAGCTACCTTGGTTTGCTGTTAAATGTTATTTTCTTCACTTAATTTCTGTCCTTTGAAGTTCTTCCTCTATATTACTGAGTAAGCTGTTTTAACACTAGCATCAAGTTTAATTATTTATTGATTAATCCCTGGATCTCCTCCATATAGGTGCACTCTGATTTTATGTAATACATACATGTGAGCTTCTTCATCTTTTCTAAGCTCTAGGACTACCTGCTGTTAACTTACGCTGTAAACAAGTTACTTTCCTTAGTGCTGATCTGTTGTTTGTCAGATATAAGGATATAAGGGGATTCTTAGGCTGAAATTTTGGGATCATGCTGTGCAGTGGTTAATTCCATCAGGCTGCGAGGTGCTCTAATATCAAATGGCTTGTAAAATTATGAAACTGGATAGATACTGGCTTTAAGGCATCCAAAATCTGCTCTCAACCTATTTTAACGTGCAGTTCAGTCAGTTAATGTTTTAGAAGGTGAATGTCAGATTCAGCAACAATGCGTTTATTGTAGTATATGAAATTCTTCCTTAATCTAGGTGCGTTGTTATGTTTTTGAACATCCTGATGCTTTCGTACCTACAACTTGTAGTTGAATCAATGTTTTTGTCCTAGAACTCTTCCCTGGTTTATATGAACTAAGTGATGTATAAGAGAGAAGAGATTCCTCTTCCTAGTAGTATATTTCACTGAATTTCCTCTATACCTCGGTCAACGGAATCGTCGCTATCGGAGTCGAGCAAGAGTGTCCCAAACCCCACGTTCTCCTCCGTTCTTGATTTGATAGCCAAAGATGATTATTATCCTTTGGGTGATTAAAAAACCCATCCCTTTGCCAGTGCTCTAAAATACGTAGCAACTTTTTACAACCTATCAATTCCAGTGTGCCCACAGCTAACTTCAAGATCTTTTTGCAAAGATCCTTGTACTTTTGCCATTGGTTGCACTGATGCGACTAATAAATACTGCTATGTGAAACTGCTCTTGCTTCTGTGCTGTTTGTATGAACTCATTTCCACAGCTACAGATGCCTCTTGAGGTTTTATATTCTAGTCTGCAATCACTGTTCTGGAGTGTGAGTTCGTCAGTAGCTGCTGAGTTTCTTCCATTCCTTAGCTCGGTAAAGGTTACCTAGAGGCAGGTCTGTGTTTCTGCCTCAGTGACACTTTTGTAATACTTCAGGAGATGGAGTTGTGTCAAGGTGTTTCAGTTTCTCTAATACTTAGTAAAGTATCACTGGTTATTTAGGCTTTAAAAATAACTTGTGTTTCTTGGCATGGAGTGAAAGGCTAACTTTAAATATCCCTGCTTATTTCAATATTTTTCTGCTCAAATTCTGGTCTTGGCCAGCTATGTAGATCCGTCCTGGTCAGAAGACTGATGTAAGTGAAGAGTTTATTTTTCACTTACCAAGTCCCCAGTAAGTATACCATTCCCAGGGTAGCATCATAAAGATTCTAGTGGCCAAATATATACATATATATATAAAAAATTATTTTCTAATTTATTTTCCATCAAGAAAATGAGAAACTGTCCTCTATTAGAGGGATTCTTTTGGCAAAAATGGAACCTCTTTGTCAGTCTGTTAAGGATATTTTGGAATAGAAGACTCCAGCTCTTGCAGCTACCTTGGCATGATATTTAAAAAGCAAGGGGATTTAGAGGTTTGTCTCTCTCCCTCTTGCTTCCTATTTCAATTAGTGGATGTGATTGCAGAGGCAGAGTGGAGGTAAATTGTAATGTAGTAAGTTTTGTGTTCAGTCACTGTCTGGTGAGCATAGGTAACTGTGTGTGACAGAGCTGCTGGTTTGGCGTTTTTTGCCTTTTTTCCCCAGGGGCCAGCTTAGGGACATTCTAGGAGTGGACAGGGCAAAAGCAAACTGAGTGTTCATGGAGTGTTCTGCTCTGTTTCTACCATCAACCTCATCTCCTATCTCCACCTCACTCCTGCACACGAGCTAAACACGGAGAACTAAAATGCTTTTCTGCTTCTGATCTACCCTTCTCCCTACCCTGGGTGTGGGATGTGCTGGCTTTATCACATCTTCCCTCAAAACAGATGGTGGAGAGCAGGAGTGGAAAAATGAGCTGGAGTTCTGGTTTGCACCACGCGATGTTTACTGTAGCCACTTTAACACAGGTTGGCTGGTACGTGGCAAGACTGTAATTGCTGGGGTTAAGGGAAACAGGTTTGGGGCCTTGCTTCACTTCCTTATTAGCTTGTGTCCTATTTAAAGGGCAGGGCTGTTCAAGGCTTGGGTTAGATCTGGTACCAGCGTTATGAAAGGTCTAGTGTACGCTTCTAAATGTGTTTTACTGCTTTGCTGCTTCTTTGAATGCTGATGTGCTGCCCTAGTCATGAGTGTTTACCCAAAAAAAAGTAAGAAAATAAGGTTGGAAAGGGCTCAAGAAGTCTCTGTCCTTGAGTCCTAGGCTGGGAGCCTTAGGGCTACATCCTGAGAGACCTGATACCTTTTCATTCTGGTAATGTCTTACAGGTGTGTTTTTCTCATTTTCACAAATGAAGTGGTGTGCTAACACAGATTCTCCATCTGTGCTGTCTCTTAAATTAGCGTATCTTCAAATTTGAGATAGAATTTCACTCTATAATATCACTACTGTTTGCATGAAGAAGTATTTCTTTATTTGATCTCTACCTTGGGGACTTCATTTAAAACATTCTGTACAGAGAGAGCCTTAGCTCATGTCTTAAGTGCTCTCATAGGAGCACTTGGAGGTATTGCTGTGTGTTTGGCAGGAACGTGCAGGCAGATTGACTCATTGATTAAATCCACCTTCTTGTGTGCGTGCGCACACACAAATAAGCAAGCAGTGTGCATGTTACATGAACTTCTTTCAAGGAGAATTTTATTTATTCTTTTTTCAGACAAATCTAGCAGCCTGGGAGCACGATACTACTTTTTTTTTGGTGTGTGTACAGTTTTCTCCTGTCAACCTTCCTTTTTGTGAAATTACTTGTGATTAGCTTTGTTACAATAGGCAGAAGGATGGCTTTTATCTTTTACTATCTTTTGTCCTGTATCGAACAGTGCTTTAACAGAAAAGAAAAATACTTCTACTTTTCTCTGTGTAATGTGGTTATCAAAATGGAGTATTTTAGAAATGCTGTGCACAAGAAGGCAGAAGACAGACTGCATGCATTGCATATAATATGTTACAGAAAGGGTAGATAGAACGCCTTACCTCTATGTCTTGAATCAAAATGCAACTGTAGGAAACTTAAAATATATTTTTTTAATTTAGCACAGTACGTAAAACAATAAGGAAGGTCTTAATGCAAACTTAATATTCTTACTCACCCTCTTTGTTCTCCAACAGTCTGTGCAATGAAATAAGCATCTGTCTTTTGACCTTGTTTCTCTTTGTGTTACTGAGCTTGTGTGAGAGACTTTGGCGTTGGTGGGTTTGGTTTGTTTCTTATGTTTAATGTTATTGTCAAACTGCTGAATTTTCTCACAGAAGCAGTAGATTTCAGGGGACATCACTTTATTGTGTTGTACTGTAGCTGCCACAGGCTTATCCACAGAACGGGAGCACGTCCCATTAAGGCTCTTTTAATGAGAAGCATGTGTTCAATGTCTAGATGTCCACAGTGGCTGTATAATCTGAATATTAGTTTTGCTTGATTTATCAAGGAGGCAAAGATTGCAGGCTGCAGTTCTTAGTCTACAGGCTACAGTCTCCCCCTTCCTATCCAGAATCTTCTCCCTTGCAGTCTAAGAAATATCCAGATTACCTTCTCTTGGTCTTGTCTGGGAGGACAGGTATTCCAGATTGATTAAGGAATAACCTGGTTTATGGAAAGAGACTCCCAACATCTGAACATCGCTGACATTTGCTAGAAAGCATTTTGTGGTGGAAATGTACTTTGCTGTATTTGGTAGGGCGGACACAAATAGCATCCTTCATATTTGCAGCTTCTGGGGAAACTTTTCCAACTCCTTGTTATGATTTTGGAAGTGCTTAGGCTTTCCTGATAAGGCCAGATACACTGTCTTGAAAATACAGTTCCTTAAATCAGCAAATGGTCTCCTGTTTGTTTTGTGGATGACTGGCTCATTGAAGCTTCTTCCAACTAGAAATGCTTATAGGAAGTGTAACCTTTGGCTGACAAGACATTCTGCTGAAGTTCACCTACAAGCACATTTTGGCTCTGGAGACAGTGCGTCTAGCCAACAGGAATAATCTCAGCTGTACTGGGCCAGCATGTCAGCTTCCTATCCACAGAACTTGGAATCTCATCGGGGGCAATCTCAGAAATTGAAATCGTATGTTAAGTCTCGCTTGGTAATTGTATTTCCTGGTAGCAGCTGCATGTATTATCTTTTAGTGAAAAGGCTCTCCAACAGCGTTTTGTAGCAGTACTTGGCTTAACCAGGAGGTTTATTATTGCTTGATACAGCAGCTAAGGAGAAGTTTTCCAGGAATTTGAATCACTTGAGGTCTATTCTATCAATCTATTTTCCAGAGTCTGAAAACTGAGATTCTTGACACAAAGTTTAAATGGTTCCAGTATGTTGCTTGTAAACTCATTAATTCTGTCTTTATCGCTGTATCTGGTTTCTCTTCTCCTGGGTAATAACTTCTAAATATGTGGAGTTTATAAATGTATTTTTATGTCCAGCTTTTTTCCGTGAGATCATGATATTGAGCTTTGTTTTCAATTTCTGATTTAAAGTTAGAAATGTATGTTTGTTTCCCAGTAGAAACCCTAAATGTAAAGAATTTTTGAACTCTTACTCTCGGTAACTTGAGCCAGTGCGCGTTTTCTGCCTCAACTGTGGGTTCACAAAGGTAATGAATGGGTTTCCATTGAGACTTTCCTTGACCAGAACAGGTTGGCAGAAAAAGTTAAGGTCTACCAGTCTTTGGGTGAAAGTGATGTTTTTCCTTTTTGGTAAAGATGAGACAAGAAATTTAATTTTGCCAAAATTTTGATAAATTCTTAATTACATTAATTTTTTAGAATTAAATCAGATATAATGAATTCCTGATCTGAATTAGGAATATAATTCCTAATATATCTTTACAAAGGAAGAATTGATATATAGATGAAAGCATTATTATTTTTAATTACTTAGCATCAGTTTTGGTTGAATGCAAATACGACAGTACTGGGTTAACCTTGTGTCATTAGCAGGTTTCATAAAAGAGAAAATAATACTTTCAAAAATTGTCTAATAGTGGAACTGATATCTTGGAAATTTTTTCCCCCATTTTTGCTTGTGAATAAAGCTACTAGCACCATCCCTGAGAGCTCCAGAGACTTTCAGAATGCATTAAGGAAGAAACAGATTTCTGGTGTGGAGGAGTCTGGATTTCTTAATCTTAGGAAGCTTAATTTGTCAACTTGTTTACAAAATTGTTCATATACAATTGCTGTCTGAAGTTGGAAACAGCAACGTTTTGAGTAGATGGTATATCTAAAAGAACCCTTCTTCCCTTTCCTGTGAATACCTGGTTGTGCCATATTGCTCTTCATTAAATATGAGGAATTGGATTTTCACTATCTAATTAAAATTTGCATATTTAATTTGGGGAATATTATTTGAGGTGAGAGCGGGCAATAGACGTTCAAGTACAAGCCCTGCTTCTTCTTTGGTTATAAAAACAGATTTCCACAGCTCAGCTTATCCAAAGGACCTTACCTATATTATTTTTCTTTGGCTGCTTATAATTTACCAGTCAGCTGTTAGACAAGAGAACAGTGAGGATCATTCATTTCTTCAAAAGCAGCTTAGCTGAACTAGCACTACATGTGTCTTGCATCATTTTGTTTTTAAATTCGGAAGTGTTTGAGGATATAAAAGGTCCTTTCCCTTCAAATTGTTCTCCATAAGATTCCCCTGTCGTATTTAATGAAACCATGCATTTCTACCACTTGCTTGCAAAGTGGAAACTTCTGAACATTGTAGAAATGACAGACAATATGTTTTTGCTTGTTGAGAACAAAATCTAAATGATAAAACTGAAAATCAGTTTATCTAAAATTAACCAATGCTTTAACTGTGCATGAATCTCTGAAATGCATACAATTTAAGTTTTACTGAACTTTCTTGTGGGAGATGTTTATTGTTAATTTGCATGTCGTCATTTTTTAAGTTCAACTTGTATGGTGGTGTAAAAAATGAGCTTTCAGTTGTTTGTTCCTCATCCTTTAAATGTATGGCACATCCTCTATGCTTTCCAGAAAGATCAAGGATGACAGTCATCAATATTAACAGCCAGAGTCTGAACCTTGTGCAGCGTAGGTAACTTCTGTGGAATGTGTGTGTACTGGATACTATCGAAACTTGCTTCGATCCAAGTGTTGGAAATAGGGGGTTGGGGAGGGGAAGTACACTGCACATACATGCCCTCATATTCCTGAGTGGTTAGAAATGGGATAGGAAGAAACATCTTTATGCTTAAGCAGCAAAATGCGAAGGGAAGTAATTTTCTATTTATGCAGACCAACAGTGGATTACTTGGCTTAAACTTCCTTAAAACAGAGCTGTTCTTTTCTGCGTAAATCATTGTATGCTGGCTTTTCCTTATAGTCAAAGTAGTAACTTTCCATCTTGAGTTTGAGCTGTCTCCTGTGCTCTCTTGAAACTGCTAATTCAAATTATATTGTAGTGTAGACACATGATTTTGTTTTGTGCTGAGATTTTTAAATAATCAACCATGAAATATACATATCTGTGGGGCTGAATTTTTCTTTCTTTTTCCTTCTTTCTTGGCATAGCCAGTACTTCTTATTATCTTAGTTTCTTTAAAGAAAAAAAAAAAAAAACAAACACCAAAAAGAGGGCGGGGAAAAAAGCCCAAACCACTTTTCTTTTCTTGTTTCTTGTAGGTTTATGGGTGTCTGTGTGCATCAAGGACAGCTGCACGCACTTACTGAGGTAAGACTATTTCATCATATACATACTCAATATGAAACAGTTCTCAGGCTGGATTCTGCAACTGCTGTTCACCTTGAATGATAGTTTCTTTTATGGTGACCAGTGGGTTAATCACATGGTACTTGCTGTGCAGTGGGAAAACTGCAGAATCAGGCCTCAGAACTGTACTTCGCTCATAGCACTTGTGTATATTTTCTTATCAGGGGTACTTATTAGGATGGAAAAAAAAATCACAGCAGGAACATAAAATTTCACTGGTAATATTCAAAATGAGACGTGAATTACCATTGAGCTGCCCCTAAATATTACTTGTTTCAGTGACACTGCATTGTATTTAAGTCTTATTTATGTTCTGGTTGTGTGTACATTTGATGGGTGAATTGAGACTTTTCAGCTTGGTGATACTAGTATATTCAATCCCTATCACTTTCTTATTTGGAGTAACATCAAGATCACAGTTTAATCTGTGTCCCATAAAGAGGAGTTATTCTGTTGCCCATATACTCTGCCCAAGATCCACATACCAAATAAGAAATGGAAGTTTCTGTTAATGTGAGTCTTCCCACCAAGTTTTACTGGGTTGTATGTTTAATCCCCCTGTAAATTGCTCAGGAAAAACAAGAAGGGAGCATTCTTTTGTTCAGAATAGCTTTGCCTGTTTTGAGTCAAAATCAATAAAATATTTTCCCTGCTGTTTTGAGTACAGATTTGAGGGGAAACTCATGTTTTGGAAAGTTAATGTTTCTTATTTACTTCTATTTTGTAGGAACTGCTTGATTAAATGACTAACCCTTCCCCATCCCTCAAAGACAAATATGTTAATAATTGGCAATTAAAACAGGTTCCTGGTATGCTTATCAAGAACTACTGTAAAATGAGAAGATTTTGTAGCTATATGCTAATTATCAGGATATGTGTGGCCATCACTTTCTGTAACTTTCATATGCAGCTCTGAGGCAAAGATGCACATATGTGGGCAGTGAATTTCTTCACCTTCTGAGGTGGCAATTCTGCAGCTCTAGTTCTAGCTACTACTATTAGAGTGATACACACTAGTTCACTAGTGGCTGTAGCTCTAGCTTAAGAGCAAAGGAAAAGACACTTTCAGAAACTTCAAGATACAGCATGAGTGAGGGGTCCTTTGAGAGAGGGACGATTCATTTGATCTCTTCCTTTATTCCCCCCCTCCCGTGCTCAGTAGAGGAAATGTGTCTAAGATTTGTCATTAGATGGCTGATCCAAGTTCTTCAGGTAGGCTTTGCTAACATTATTGCCAATTTCTTTTGGCTTTTGGACCTCTGGTCAGTTAAAACAGGGAGGTTTCAGGCCCTTCCACTCACTAAATATGACGTAGAAGA
This sequence comes from Tringa tobata, assembly GCA_033628505.1. Classification (NCBI taxonomy): domain Eukaryota; kingdom Metazoa; phylum Chordata; class Aves; order Charadriiformes; family Scolopacidae; genus Tringa; species Tringa tobata. The sequence continues at coordinate 312,352 of JAHREE010149566.1, read as the reverse complement.
GATGAAGCTTCATAGCATAGTTTTGTTGTACTACTACATCTTGGCTGATTTTCCTCAGTGTGTATTTTTGGGGTTTGTTTGTTTTCCCCCCTTCATCCCAGTTGCTTGCCATTTAAATGTCCCTCCCCACCCAGAAAGCCAAGAAAATGAAACCAGCACAGATGCTTCCTCACGGAGAGCTAACTTTGTAGCTGCTTGCTTTGCTCAGCTATTTCTGAGTTCTTGGCAAGCAAATAAATCTAAGAAAGACTTCAAAGAATAACTTTTTATAGTTAGAATTCAGAATAACAGAAGAGATTCCTGAAACATCTTGAGACCAAAGAGGAAAAGTTTTAGACTGAAGAAGGTTGCTGCAAACTTTTGACAAACAGAATGACTTGAGTAACATACTATAAAAGTACACGTAGTGATTACTGCTTTTCTTATGAGGACCAATGTGGACGTTAATAGGAATAAACACAAGAGAAGACCATCATAAATTGATGTAGGGAATCTGCACAAAACTTTGTCCAATACAGTATTTGTTCTTTGGTTTTATAGAGCTTTTAAAAGTTAAGAGCTGTGTATGTTCCTAGTGATGGAATTAGTTGTGTTTTCTGGCAACAGTAGTGGCATTTTTCATCTTGACATGTGCATAGAGTAATAGTTGAGTTCTGAAGACTTCTGGAGGTTAGAGAAGGTGGCCGAAATGACTAGCTGAAGGAATTATTAGTAAGACGGACATGGTGAATCACCAGTTCAAATATAGCCCAGGAGGGTAAATAAATCAGCCACAGTCTCGTGGCTTTTTTCAGCTTGTGGTCCAGAAAGGTGGTCTCCTAGCTTCCAGTGCTCACATGATTGATCCTAGCCTGACGCTACTAGCATTCATAGAACTGCTGCCAAGGTTCAATGTCTTTGGAGATGAAACTGTAGATTCAGAGACCCGTTGCTCAATAGGTGTCTGAGTCACTTCAAGGAGAATCCTCTCTCACACTAGCCTATGCTGGACCTGTTCCATAAGGAGCTTAATTATAACTTCTTGTGTTTTGAGACTACAGTTGATGATATGCCTAAGTAAAAGGGATACAGCATCACTTGGAGCTTATGTCTGAGGATGCAATGGGAAATCATGTTTATTTGTATGTATATGCTTCCTTGACAGAATAAGTTGATAACTTGTGGCAAATATTTGGTGAATGGATTTAGACAACTTGTGCTTAATAGCCTCCTGTGCTATTAGCAGGCATGGCAACAACCACAAGTGGTGGTAGAGGAGCCTTGGGGATTTTATAAGCCTGTTAAGAGGCTACATTAGTAATATACAGCACTTTGTTATTAGAAGGCAGTCTGAAGTGTTACAGGTTTCTTTTCTTACATGTTTAAACACACAGGAGGCTAAACACAGTGGATCACGCAGAGCAGGTTTTTTGCTTGAGGAACGTGTTGATCATATGTAGGCCTTGGATTTTTCCCTTTTGGCAGCATTTTACGTTGTTCTAATTGTCCTCTCTTAAGTGGCTTTTGTTTTTAAAACTGTTGGGCAAGAAGCGGTTTGTGTTTGTTTTGGTTTGTTTTTTTTGAACTAAGAATGGAATTGTTTAATTATAGGCTGCACTAGGGCTTTGACCTTGTTCTGAATCCCCAGTCTTATCAGTTTTGAAAATCCAATATTATTTTTGAAGTTCTACTCAATCCAGAAGCTATGGCCTACGCCTCTTCAGAAGAAGTTCAGTATCTATCTTCAGAGTCCAGAATGGTTTAGGCTGGCAGTGAAGTCTGTCTTTGCAAGCACATAGTTAAGAAACATTAAGGGAAGTGAAGTAGATGTTTTAATAGGTGTCCTGCTCAGATGGGTTGGCAGGCATTACACTGCCTCACTAACTTTGAGCTGATGGGCACTTATTTGCTGTGCTCGTTTTCTCTAAAACCAGGAACTGGCTATTCCTTTCTCAGTATTCAGCTGTAATCTGTAGCTAGTGGTTTGTGTCTGTAGCTACAAGAATCTGCAGTGCTTCCTGCTGTACTCACGTGCCTCTCCAAACCTCATTTCAGCCTCTCCTTCAAGCCTCTCTGTTTTCCAGCCACCTTCCTAATCTGACAGCTCTGCTTCCATTTCTTAATTTTAAAATTGTTATTTCTTAATCTTAAAATTGTTTGTTGAACTCTGTTAAGCAGGTTTATCTGAATTTCTAAGACAGAGGTCAGGCTAAACTCTTGTTATAATTAGATGTATATATATGCACAGAACGAGTCATACAGCTTGATAATTCCTTCTTGAAGGAAATGAAAGCCCTGACAGTTGTGTGTATAGAAGATGAGGAAGGGAGGGTTATTATGTGCGATTGGGATATCTTGAAATTGCAGTGCTTCACACACAATAGCTAATTGTTACAACAGAGGCTTTATGGCTATTAATTCATACTGAATGATAGTAAAAAAGCGCACTAAACCTCTCCTGCCACAATCTGAAGCTCTAGCTTTACTTGCTCAGTGTGGGATCTGACATGCACTGGAGCCTTCTCAGGCAGGGAGCAGGGCAGTGTGATAGGACCACATGATGTGACGGAGGGGTGGACAGTACTGTTTGAGCCAGCACCTGGATCTGCTGTCTCCCTGACAGGCCTCTCCTGCAGTCTTTCAGTCTTTGTCCTCGCTGGTGTACTACCTAGTCAGTCCTTCTGATTCCATCCCAAGTAACCGGCGTGGTATTAGATGTTTCATGGGTCTAAACCCAAGGCTGCCCAAATATACTCTTAAGGTGCTGTATACGTGACATTGGAACTATGGTGAGATAACCATAAGGTGGGTGAGCCAGCCTTTCTGTGCACCTGGCTCCTCCAGCACATCCCATTCAGTGCCTTCTCCTTATTGCGTATATATATCCTTATCCTTATATTCTCCTCACATGCTGCACCTTACAGGTGCTGTGTCCCAGGGGTATGTGAAAGTGTCTTAAAGTCTGAAAAGTTTCCTGGGTGCTTGCAGTGGTGTTGTCTGCAATAATGCATGCTGGCAACATATAGTATGGACAGCAGAGTTTAATGTAGGTGTATGTGGCAAAAAGTGCCATAAGAAAAATCCTCAGTGCTGCTTTAACTTTTTTTTTTCCCAGAGATTCCACAGAATTCTTTGAACTTGTGCACATTTTCAGTTCAATTAATTCTTTTATAGCTGTGTCATAAACCCCAGGAAAAAAATTACTACGGAAATCCTTCCAGACATGTTAATTTTTATCTTGGGCAAGATAATTGCTATTGGACAATTTTAACATGTTGCACTGTAATAGCTTACTGAATTTAACACTGCTGTTTTTTCCATCAACCACACAATTCATTGTTTTGAGACAAGAATGCTGTTATGTAGCAGTTCGGAAAAGACTTGGTTTTTTTCTTCCTTTCCTTGCACAGTATATCCCTTTTGTACTGCAAAAGCTCATCTTAATAAAAGAGCCTGTGGCTTTTGAAGAGAGAGGCTTTTTTTCAAGAAGTTCCTCTGTGAGAATTGAAAACTTGCCTTCTCTGCTTTTCCTCCCAACAGCAATAATTTAAGTGAACTATCAATGCAATTAGTGGAGTTTCAGGCCTTCAGACACCTTCCTTTTTTAGTATTGTGGTTTTTTTTTTACTTCTGGAGATAACACTGATTGGGAAGAAAAAATATTAAAAACTTAAAATTAGACAGACATCACTTAGTTCTCCTCTTCAAAACCCTTATGCTGCAGCAAAAACTGTCAGCCTATATTGCCTTCCAGATGGCAATTGCATACTTTTGAGTGTTTTAAAAAGCCCTGGTACACCATTCCTTCTCTGCTCCCTCCTCCCCCATCTCCTGTAACACTTGCTGATCCCTACTGTTATTCCTCTAGTGTGATTCATATTGTTTAAATAACTTTAGTTTTACTCCTATAGCACTGCAAATATTTAACTCGGCTTTGGTGATCACAGTAGGCTACCCTGTCAACCCTAGAGAACAGTGTCTTTAGAACTGTAGTTCCTATTGTCAGTCATTCTGCAAATATTCCATGCAGCAAAGGAATTGTTCCCAGTTTAGGTATTACCTGTTTAGCAGCTCAGGTCTAGTTCCTGGATAGGATGGGTCTGGTGGTTGTCACTCAAAAAAGAGAATAGCTGCAGTGCTAAGTTGATTAGCCTGAGCTTGGAGACAACTGAAGACAAGATGAAAGTTGTGTTAATGGTAGCACCAAGTAGAGAATGAAATGAAATGAAATGAAGGGACTCTCAACTTCATCCTCTTAGAAAATGCTGCTCATCTGCTGGATACTGCTGTCCAATTTCTAGCAAAAAAACCCAAACAAAACCCAAACAATTTAGACAATTATTAGGGAAGCACTTTACTTCATGTAAGATTAAAGGTTTAGGTATTACCTAATGTGTATAGTCAAGCCATACTAATTAGAGGCTTCCAGATCAGTTTGTATTCCTTAATATCTTGTGCTTTTCATTAGCTACCCTTGCTTATTGAAATCTTCCTTAGGCAATTTATATAGTCTTTCTGACTGTAGCATTAAAAAAAATAAAACTCAAACTCAAGAGGAGGAAAAGCAGAGGGGTGGAGAAACTCTAGAGATAATCTGGTCCGTCCTTTCCCCAGATTTGTCCCTAATTCTGGTCCAGTTTGGTCTTACTTGCCTACATAAAGCATCTTACTTGAGTGTATTAGAGGTCTCAGGCAGTATGTCAAGTTATTTACTTTATGGTCTTGTGAAACTGCAACTGTTGTGACTTCTGAAGGAATGAAGTGAGCAACTGTGCAAACTTTATCTTGGATGGTTTTGTTTACAGCTCTGAGAAATATACCTGGTAATTCTAAATACCTTTGTTTTAGGGGCATGAGTCTTGATATAGAGTAGTGTAAAAAAAAACCCAAACAACAAAACCAACAACCCAACAGAATTTACTTTGAAGTAATTTTAAAAAAAGATTAGCATGCTATGATGACAAAGGATGTCTTTCAGATGATTTTCAGCAGCCAACAGCTGGCATTTTTAAATGCCTCCTGGCTCTAGGATGCTGCAGAAGGACTGCTGTTTAAACTTTGTAAGAACTCTAAGTATGTGTAAAATTCTGCAGATTAAATTGATCCCTATGATCTCTCAGCCAATGAATAGCATGACCTGTGGATTAATACTGTAATAAATCTCTACTTGCATGCTTTATTCTTTTTGCCCTTAGTTCGGATGCTTTTATTTGTAGCATTTGTTAGAGCTACAGCTTCATTTTATATGCTTCCCTGGGAATAGGGAGAAGTTCTTTCAGTGGTGCTGTGCTGGTGCTGGAAGGTGTAATGTGTAGAGGCAACCTGGGCCTTTGTAGGTATAAAACCCAAGAAGTGTAAGTTTAATCCTACTGAAAGTGTGTCAGAGGGATCAGGTCCTCTGACAAACTATGGTTAGTTTATACCCTTCCTGGTATGGACTTGAGTATTAGAACTGAATATATTTATGCTTTGATATATGTGGTATAAAACTAGAGTGCCTATTGCTATTATTTGCTTGCCCCTTCTGTTGCCTTGTAGGACTGGAAGTCCAGCCAGTACACATCTGTGTTATTTCCTCTGTTGATTTGGTTGTTTGGGTTCATTAGCTTTTCCCTTACAGGAGTCATTAAGAGTCAGGCTTTGCATATACTCGCTTCAGGGTCAAGAGAAAACCATTCATCTGGAACCCAGGGATTTGATCTCCAGAGAAGAGTAATGGTAACCTTGTCTGATGCAGCAGTGGTTCTGCTCCCCCTTAATGACTGAGGACTGTGTGAGAAGTTCACTGTAGGACCCGAGGAGAAGAATAAGGGTGATGGCAGCAGAAGTAGCGTTTAAAACAGAGTGGGAAATAACTCAGGTGTTTGGAGGACTAGGCTAGTCTGTAATGTAAAAGGTGAGAAATTCCATTTCATTGCAACTGTTTTTTTCCAGTACTAAAATAGAATGCATGCATCGCATAAGGTGTCTGTTAGGACTGTTCGCTATCTGCACAGTGCTTTATGTCTTGTTTCTTGAGAAAAAGCACTTATCTCACAGCAGAAAAATTGTTGCAAGCTAACAGATGCTTTGAAATATCTAGTTAATTCTATCGTCCTTTTTGTAAAATACATAGAACTGTGGAGTCTTTTTACTTTCAGGAATAGAGTTAAGGTGAACCTACAAGATGCCAAAATCTCTGTTACCGTGTGCCTGCCTTCTGGCACATGTGAATATCAGCTCAATCTTTTTGGGTTAAAAAAAACCCAACCAATCGAATGTGTACAGAAAGACAAGTCTGTTGCTTGCACTTTCTACTTTATTGTGCATGAACACCAGGGCTAAATTGGTAAGAACTGAAAGTGTCACCTTTGTTGTCGCATCCAGCAGCTGTTTTGCTGAATGGAAACAGACGTAGGTAACAGGGACTTTTCTTAGAGCCGAAAAGTTAGGAAGTTTCTGTTTATATTCCAAGATGAATGTGTTTATAACATGGCAAACCAAGTCTCTAGCAATATCTTTTTGAATTTTTAAAAATCCGCAAAGTGATAAGCCTTGGGATGTGCTTCAGATTTCTTGTATCAAAGTATAATTTTTTGCTTTTGCTTAAATTATTTTGACATTAAAAAGAGAGATATCTATAAATTTTAATATTAGGTACTTGTATGTGTGTATGTATCTGAAATAAGTTATTTTAATAGCCTTGTCCAGCACCACGTGTGGACTTTGTGCTTTTTCTTGTTTCTGTGTAGCTTACAAAATGATTCCTAGTACATCTTGGATCATTTTGAAATGTAGTGTGTTTTTTTTTTAATAAACTGCTTTCAGTGTAGACACTTTCCTTCATCTCTTGATTGTTCATGATAGAATTTTAAAAATACTTGTCAACACTTGAGCCATATTTGGTCTTAGTTTTGCACTCTTCACAGCATATGGACTGTCATTTTCGGTTTTGCTGTAACAGTTCACTTAGGTTCTCCTTAGTTTATAGAAATTGGCTGAATGCACTCTTGGCAAATGTAGATTGATGCTTGATGACCAGCTCTACCTCATCCTCTCTCTGTGCTATACAAGGCATCATATTGTTTCATCTCCAAAGTGGTGTCCTTTTTTTTTTCTCATGGAAAATGAGAACTCTTTAGAGGAGTACAGTATATCTCTCTTCAACCTGAGAGATCCACCTGTGAAAGGCGTAATATGCCTGGCACTTCCCAGCTTGCAGAATTAAGAGACCCATTTCTGTGCCGTTGTTCCTTGTCAAGAAGCATGGGTGGCTCTAGAAGTAACCATGCCCTGATGCAATATTAACTGGAGAGTGTTAGAATAACCAGATGTATTGGTTTGGGGAGAGGTGTGTCTGCCCTAACTATATACTTGAAAAGGTGCATGAAAAAGGAAAAGAAGTGTATTATCCCATTTCCAGTAATGATTCACTCTAGATTATCAACTCTAGGAAGACTGAGTGAGGCTTAGAAGGATGTGACCACCATCATGCTGCTTTATCAGCTAAAGACATCTCATTTTCGTTGAAATAATGCTGTACTTGTACTAAGCCTAGATGATTAGTTATTCCAACACTGAGGAGTTGCAGACTTTGGTACCCCATCACTGTACCTTGTATGGGAGCGTTAAGTTAGGCTGATTAAAGATAGAAGTAAACCTGGCTCATCTGTATGCACCAGTGGATGCAAAATTAAATCTAAACATGGTACATGTAGTGAGTAAATTAGACTGTTCAAAGTAAGTAGAGTTTCAAAAGCTTATAGGAAAGGGAGGGTAACGTTGGTACTTGGAAAATGGCATGCTCTTTAAATCTTATGCTATAACTTTAAGGCATCATGAATTATTTTGTAACACAAAAAAACCTGTGTCTAAGAGTGAAGTTATTTCACAGAAGTTAAGACAAAGTACATATTCTTTACTTTGTTTATATTATTTTCCTTGGGAACCAAATATTTTTGTGAATTAGTTAAAAGGAAAAAAGACTTCAGTCCCAAACACAGCTTGATGTGCTGCACATACCAAAAAAGTCCATTTAAAATCACACAAGGGGGCCTGGCTTTCAGTGACAGGAGGCAGGAAATTTAGTGTTCTGGCTGAAATTCCATCTCCAGTTCATAGTCCTGCAGCCTGATGTTGTGGCATATGTGGTGTGCTTGACCCTTGAGCTCTTTCTCCAGCAAAAATGATACAGGCCTCTGCAGGAGTTTCAGCTAAGTCTGTCTGATTTGTAGCTTTGCAATTTTGAGTGCTTAAATATCAAAAGTCAGGTTTTTGGAAAGCATGTAAAGGACCTTATTTCAGTTAGGTGATCTTTCCATATTTTTTTTCCTACATCTGATGGCTATTTACTTTTTCACGAATGAAACCTAATGATCCTGTCTGATTGCAGTGATCAAAGACCTAGGGTTTCCAGAAAAGCACTAAACAATAGAGGATATTTTTTTTTAACTTAGTTTTTTGGATTGCTTATACCAAGATAGCCCCGCAGAATGCAGGGGCCCCTGTGGCATAGCTTCAGTTTGATAGGACATTAAGTGCTGCTGTACCTGGTTGCAACACTTGCTCTGAGGACAGGAGGAAGCGTTAATTACTGAAATTGTGTGTGTTTTCCTGTGGCTGTGTGCCTGATATGACTTGACCAATTCCCCCAAAATGCATTTTTTATTTTTTTTTTAAAGAGAGTGATTTCCTATCATGTACATGAGCAGAATTAGAATAACAAGTAAGAGAGGTTCAGGTGGGTCCTTACTTTACAGAAAGGTGGAATCGATTCTCAAAAAGCTTCAGTAAAAAGTTCAGTTGTGGGAAACAGCTGACAAAAACGTTGGCTTGTGGAGGATGGAAGCTGGCCTTACAGCCCTCCTTCTCAGGGGGGAAGTGTTGGCAGATCAGTTAAAGGAAAAACCTACTGTGGGCTGGTGGTGGGTTGGTAAATTAAACACGTTGAGGACAACTCTACGCAGAAAGTCTCTTTTTTTACCAAAAGCAGACAAGCAATGAAAGTTGTGTGAACACTGCATTGTGCTGAAGGCACAGGGAAACTGCTAGATGCATTTGCAGTTTGTGGTTAGGCCAAGGAGAGAAGGGTGGGTTCTCACAGAGAAGAAAGTTCAGCCATAAAAAGTACCATAATTGGATACACTAAAGAAATGTTCATGTAAAGACAGAAGCTAATACTTTGAAAATGAGTCTAACTTTAGGGGCACAGTCTGTATTTTGTATTTATGCATGCGGGTGCTAGATCAGAAGTGATGACCTGCCAGTTATTTCGGTGAGAACTTCTGGATGTGCAAGCTTTTGAATTCTAGTCTTTTTCTTAAATGCCTATGTAAGAGCTTAACAGCTCATGGTTAAATCTCCCCCTTCATTCTTTTTTTCTTTCTTTTTTTTTTTTTAATATCTTGGCTACACAGGCAATATGATGGGTTTAAATCATTTTTTCCCTTCTTGTAGGAGGATGATTGATTTGTTTCATCATTTTAGAGCCTGCAATAGTGCACAATGAACCTATTTTATTTATTATCTAAATATGTTGTGTTCTGAGGAACATTTGTTAAATATCTTGCTCATGGTAACCTCTTTGTCCTCCTTTGAATGTCTCAAGGATAGAAAAAAGCAAGATAAGAGGCAGATAAATGTTGAACTGCAAACAGCAAGCTCCATTGTCTTATTCCTTCTCTCCCTCCCCTGCGTGTGTGTGGTGTGCACATGCGGGTGGGGTGTGTGTTGTGTGGGGTTTTTTTGGGGAGGTATTTTTAGTATTAGTGTTTTGACACTCATTGTAAGCCTACCGGATCATTTGCCATTGTCTCAAGCAAAAAAGAAAAACATTCTTGTAACTGCAAGCCCTGCAATTCTTTTATTCTTGCTTTCTGGTGTCCTGGAAATATGTCTAGGTTAATAAGAGTGAGAAGATGCACACTTCTCAATTGTAATGGTATGAGGAGGAGAGAGGGGAAGAGAACTGAATACTGCCTTGAGGACTAGATTTTCCTGTTACTTATGTGTATGAGAGATGCAGTCTGAATAGACACTGTGATGCTGGCCCCTTAACTTTTTGTCTGGGATTTTTTCCTTATATATCTTCCAGTAAATTCAGTTTGTAGTGCTTTCTCTTCCTCCTTTCCCCTCCCCTTCACTCTGTGCCCCAGGAAACGTACTCTTGAATTAATAACTGTTTTGTAGTTTCACTTCCTTATTTATCTTTATTTATCAGCCATCCAAACCATTCAGAAACTGAGTTTGTACAAGAAAATTCTTTTAGTGTTTGCTTTTGCCCACCAATATTAGTAGGGCATCTTGGTGCGTCCTGTAACTGCCAATAAAGTGTTTGAGCACCCTCAAATGTAAATGGACATTATGGCACAGCTGGAGTGCTGAGGCTTGGAAAAGCACTCTGAAACAGCTCAAAACCAGTATTCCTTGTGCAGAATTTAAATAAAGTTTGTACTGTGAGAGGTGTTTGTGTGCTATAACTTTAGCGCTCAGTAGATCCTTGTAGCTGTTTACAGACTTCAAAAAATGAAGCAAAAAGGTTATTTTGATGGTTGGAGTCAATGATCTTAAAGGTCCTTTCCAACGTAGACAATTCTATGATTTATCTGGAATCTTGCAGGCATATAATCTGTGGGCTGCTACTGATGGTATCTTTGTGGGGAAAGTGAGAAAAAACGTTATTTAAGTAAGAGGCTCCTTGTCAGGGGCTACAGCTTGCTTCTAGACAGAACTGAGTGTGTAGTATGTTGAAAATGCTGTCATTATGGATAGAGCCTTCTGCTCTTAACAGAAGTGTTATTGTAGAGATGCTGTTTCTCTTGCCTGTGTCAGCAACAAGGTACTTTCTTTCCTGTCCCCGTGTGCTAATTTATGCCATTGCTAGTTTGCCATATCCCAGATTCTTATCTGCACTGAAACTAGGCTCTACTTAGAATCCAAATGGTTGTGACTTCAGATTATAAATGCAGGGTTTTTTTTGTTAGGCCTTCTTTGCTTTCTGTTTTTTTTACTATTATAATTACAGGAAAAATTGTTATCAAGGTCAGTTTGTATAGATATACTGGGAGTGTTTTCCGGTTCCAACAAAATAAGCTTATTTCCTGAAGTATTTCAAACCCGTCATACGTATGGGTTGCAATAGCGCCTTGTTGCTATGGGTCTGCAGTTGAAGCCTTACTTACAGTAATCTTTTTCTAGCAGCAGGCAAGCAAGTGAACATTAAATTTTGATTGAATGGAATGACAGGAAAGGTATAAATTCAGCTTGCTGACCATAAGAGCTGTTGGGTGTAGAGAATTAAAGGAAGACAAATCTTGCTATATTCTTTTCCATGCCGGCACTTAAACGTTTGGAATGCAACAAATGGTTTTCATTACAGCTCCTTCCTGAGTTGGTGCATGTTAATTCTTGTTTGCCCTTATAAAATAAGCCATGCCTGTACATGCCTTTTTAGAAGGAGGAGCCAGTGAATCAATCAATGCGGCAGTTTACAGGGAAGAAGAAACAGAGGTGGGTCATGTTGCGTTTCTTGGCCTTTGGTCCTGAGTTGTGATGAGTAACCACGTTACAGCAATTGCATGAGGAAGCTTGCCCTTTCCTCTATGGACAGCTGACACTTTTAAAAGCAAGATTATTTTAATCCTGTATTGGTTAACACTTAAAGAAAATGCATCGGTTTTGGTTAAAGAACTGAGTTGTTTCTATTGGTTGAAAAGCGGAAGAGAAATTGACTTTAAGTTACAGACTTTTTTTCCCCGTGCTTTTCAGCAACTGAGGAGCAGGAAAGAAAAGTGGCCTTTAGAGGATGACTTTTGGCTTTTCTTCTGTTCTTTCAATCAGGCTATTTTTCCTAGCCACTTGAGCCCTTCTGGTCTCTCATGAAAATGTTTTGAATTTTCTTCTGAAATGTGTTTGCTTCACCTGCATGTTCTGACTCTTTCAGTACTTGTGGTTTGCTCCCTGGCAACATTCGTTCACCTGCCATCCAAAAATATACTCATACAACCCAAATTAAACAGCCAACATGTTCTGTTTTAATGTTTAATTTATTTTGTTTGGTGCAATCAATGTGTTAAGTATCTAATGGAAATGGAAGGTTACTGCTCAGGGGTACTTGGGTGAGGTGGTTTTGTAGATTTTTATTTTTTAACCTGTTGGGTTTTTTGGGGTTTTTGTTTGTTTCTTGCCAAGCGGAGGTCTATAAACTAACTTCAAAAAGACTAAATTTAATCTGGGAGTCAGTCTTAGTGTATCGACTTATAGAATCTCATGTTGTGGTTTTGAACATCATGATACTGTCTGTCTTTTCCAGTTCTGCACACTTGAAACTAATGAAAACAGTTGGGGGAAATGAGGAAATTTCCAGTCCTCCCACTGTAGCTAATTATGCCAGTTGTGGCAGAAGGGTCCATTGGCTTGTTGTCTTGCAGCCAGAAGCCTTCAAAGTAGTCACTTAGGGAGTGCTGAGCATGATAGATAACTGTTAAACATACAAGAACGGAAGACTGGGTTGTGTCCTCCTTGAAATGAGTGGTTTAAAACCTTTTTTTTTTTTTTTAACTTCTGCAGAAAATTGAGTGAGGGAAAAGATCTCAACTTTCTTTTATTAGGCACGAGAGTTACCTTCTTACTTCCAACATTAGAAATACAAATATGCAGGTTCCGTCTCTTTTGACATTGCTTCAATGCATCTGTCCACGATGTCTGCAATGTTATTATTTTGCTTTCCAGGCCTCTGTTTAGAGTCCAACTATGTAGTCTGGCTCTTGTCCTGATACCTCTTACTTCTCCATGCTGAAGGTGCTACAGCTGTGATTTTAGTTTCTCTGTCCTCCTGCTTCTCTGCCTGCTCTCTTCATTGGGTTTCTCCAGTATATTCATTTCGTCTCTGTGTTTGTGTTGTAGTGTTCTGGGTCCCCAGAGCTCTTTTTCTTTACTTACCTCATATGGTGTGTCATCCTAAATGCGCTCTTCACACCTACTTTTCTTAATCACTTCATGCGTTGCCTTTGGCAACATTTGGGCTATCCTATAGGGGTGTCTTGTGGTTATTTGTTGCTTTTTAAATGGCAAGCAGTGACATTTAAAGCTTGGTAAATAGCAGGCCAACTTTTTTCTGGCTTTCCTCTACGGTATCTGGTGGCTTATTCATGTTAGACCTACATACTGAAACAGCATTGGTTTTCAGAGTAGCATTGAAGACTTTTTGCAATTCCTTTCAGTCTTCCCCCTCAGACTTGGCTATACTTGGAGTCTTTGTTTTTGAGCAATAATGGCTGGAATCCTGTGAATCTAATGGGTCTTTTCTTTAAAAGCTTCTAGTTCTCCTATTAGCATGTTCAAAACTTTAGTTTGATTTTTGAAGGCTAAAATCTGACAGCTGAAGTTAGTTTCTTGAAATGAAGCATGTAATGCTATGTCTAAGTACCATTATAAGCTGAATTTCATTCCAGTCCTCATTTCATATGCTTGAGTCTGATAATGTAATTGCAAGTGTCTCTTGCAAGGAAGCAGTTCTATTATTCTATTCTTGAATTGAAATAGCATGTTTCCCTATGACCTGACTGTTGTGTGGGAAAGGATTATATACTGCTGCTTTTGCATTTTGTAGCATTAAGCTGTAACATTGGACGCCTCCTCAGTGGTCTTTGATCCAGAAAGTACCTGTGCTTGGCTGAGCTTCTGGGGAACTTGTTCTTCTGAGAAGCTACTGCCCTCTTTCCTCATAAGGTTTGGGAGAGGTGTAACGAATACAGTTTTGCTGAACTTTTGTTCTAGCAAGGATGGATAGCTCTTACCATGGATAAATTTGTAGGGAAAGAATGTTTTTGTGACCTAAAAAGGTCTTTTAAACCAGTGTTCAATTTGCTGGCTTAAGTTGTAGTAAATGCTAAAATAAACAACCTAAAGCAGTTACTTTTAGACTCTGGCAACAGATAAACTGCCTGTTGGTGTCCTGTTACATGACAAAAAGCTAGCAGTAGGAATAATGGGTAGCTGTTCCTCTGCAACCTGATGATAGAGAGTTTGAAAAGGTCTGAACACTGCTCCATTTAGCTGTGAGGTCTCTTTCTGAAATGCAGTGTCCTTTGCTTTCATTGTCAAAGCCTGATCAGATCTCTGCTCCAATTGCTTGTACGCTGACGCAATGGCTGTTGTTGTTGTAGTAGAATAATGCTTTGAGATGATGTGCGTGCTGTAGCCTTACTGTACCACCACTGAAATGTTCCAGGGACAAAATAAAATCCAGTATTCTCTTTGGGAGAGGTGCACTTACTCTCCTGTGGCAAGGACATTCTTACCACACAGAGCTGGTTTGTGCTAGTAAGAGATTGAGAAGTATTTTCCTTTCAGTTGCATTAGCAATTAGGAAATAATGTACATAATTTTGCATCTGTTCAGAAAAGGCATTGTTGAAGGGCTCTGAAAAAAATAGGCCATCAGGCTGGCTGTTTGCATTATCAGCCTGAGTGACCGGAAGAATTGGATTACTTATGTGACACTGAGGGAGCACTGAACTCTGTGTGATGCTTGCCTTAGGGACAATTCAGGACTCTGCATGCAAATATCACCTGCTGGCCAGCTAAAAACCTGAGATCCACTACAGGCTTAAAGATGTCTATAGGAAAATCTTAGTTCAGTTGTTCACCTGATGATTAACCTGCTGGGCTTCATAGAAGTACACTAGAAGTTAGAGCCAAACGCAGAACTGGTATCTCTAATAAATGAGATCTGAGCACTTGCCAGGTGGCAGTTTTGGAGAGGAGGCCTGGTGGGTTTTGTATATGTGATAAAGTCAGGTTTGATTCTTGCTGTTGCAGCTCCAGCCTGCGCTATAGAATCCTTGCAGTTAAGATGGGTGAATGACCCTGCAAGCCAATTTGGCTGGAAGGGTGCTGGGGGAATAGGTATATTAGGTGCACTTAACTAATGTGGCAGCAATGGATCAAATCAGTAGGCCACTTTATTGAAAAGGAAAGCGTGAGCGTGCTCAAAATAGTAGCTAGCTGCTGTCACATTTCAGTATGTCTGTCGATACTCTTATGGGTTGCTTTTTTATTTATTAGCATTTCTGGAGCAATTACTGTCATGGTATGGCACAGTTTAACCCTAACCAAAATAGAAAGCCAGGTCAGTGATTCCCTTCCCCCTTGCATTCTCTTGTCAATGAATTCAAGTATGGTGGTGCTATATAGATGGCCTGTTATTGCCCTGTAAGAAAGGTAAAATGGTTTGAGGTAATTGATAAGTGTAAGTTTCTAATTGGGTTATTGAGCTAGATGCTTTAGCATCTTCTGTTCCAGGCTGCTCCATAGTGTTCTGATTCGAACATAGCTGGATGAGAAGTGCTTCCTGCCCTGTTCCAAGGAGGCTGAGAATATATAAGAAATTAATGTAGAAATCTTATTCACCATTCTTCCCTTAAGCATGATAGCAACTTGCAATTAAAAAAAAAAAAAAGATAATTATATTGAGCAGTGGTGTGTTTTTTTTTTTTTTTTTTTTCTTGAGTGCTCTATAAGGTCACCTAGCTCCCTTAGGGGTTCAAATAAAAGCAATGAGAGATTAAAGTTGGAAAAGCTCAAAGCATCATTGTTTCCAACATTAAGTCAGGTTGGCTGCAGCTCTGTCTAGTTGGTCTTGAAAGTCTCCAAGGATGGAGATTGCATAGTCTCCAAGTGACCTGTTCCAGAGCTGCTCTGCTCTCCTGACACATAAACTCCTACCATAAGAGCCAGGTTGTTTTGGATCTCTGGCTTGCACCAGCAATTTCTAGTTTCCAGGGGAGTCATCTGATCAACTCCCTTCCCCCCCACCCCCAGCTGCAGTGCCTGGGCTAGAGCAGTCCAAACCATTTGATTTTTATCATTGCTGTGTTAAGTCTTCTTTGCCTGATTTTTGGAGAGGAGCCAGCAGGCATTTTATTTTGCAAAATGATATGCGCTAAGCACAAATTTCAGAGTAATTAAATTATCTTGACTTGTGCACAAAAGAGAATAGTTTGATCGAAAATTGTACTACTTAAAAACAAGACAGTGCATTTTAAAATGTCAGTCATATTACTCTCTAGAGTGCAAGAGCTTTCCTTGCACAATTGTAAAATGCACATACTTTTTGCCTGTTTGGTCTAGAAATAGTCAATGCGAGGAAGCATTCTGTTTCTCTGTACCTTATTTTGAAATACTTTCCTGTATATCATCTCGCTCTTTCTCCTGCTGCTAGTCTAATGCAAAAGATACAAAACAGCATCTTGAAGTAGTCAGAACTGTAAACAGTAAAATTGCTAAATATTGGAACATTTCTTAGACCCAGGCACCTTTTGTGAGATTGCCTCCTTTGATATGAGAAGGTAGCTGATATCTACAATCTGGCCCAGACTGGGGCTAGTGAATCATCTTTGAAGAACACTTGAGTACAAAGAAGTAACTCTTGTACTCGCCCTTTGCCTTGATTGTTGTTCAAGGACAAAAGGTGGATGCACAGCACCGTGACCAGGTTCCTATTTAAAAGGAGAAAAGCAGATGCTGAGGGTGAGGATGGTTTGTGCCGGCTCTGTCCATGTGCTGCCTGTGCCCTTCCCGGCTCGGCCAGCAGCCGTCAGAGAGGGCTCCACGTCGGGGACCGCCGGTGGGATGTGCTGCTGCTGCTGTGCCGGGGCTGGGGTGAGCCCCGGTTCCCGGGGATGTGCAGCGCAGCCCGGGGCAGCAGCGGAGCCCCACGCTGCTTCGTGGTGCCCCCTCCCGGTAAGCTCTGCCACAGTTAAAGTTGGTCTGTGCATCACCTTCTCACCCAAGTTTCACAGGTTACTGTTTATCTGCTGAAAAAGCTCTTCAAAACTAACTGATGAGCTGAGAAAAACACAGAGCTTGACTGTAAAGAAGGTGTTTTTTTTTAGTCTATCCAGGAGGTGAGCCATGACCCCCGGCATTACTAGTGGTCTGGTTTATGTGTGCCCTTCCCTTGCTATAGCACAGTCTGAGGAGATCAGCTACATCCCCACTGCATGGTGTGTGGTTCCTGCGTGCCTTGTGCCCCAGGCTCTAAGACAGAAAGAAGCCCAACAAAATACAAGCAATTTCAAAGTTTCTGAAATAACAAGAGTGGCAATTACAATTTTTATTTTAGCATGATAGTGGTGGCACGTGTTTTATCCGGGTGAATGATACAGGAAAGTGGAAAGCCTCTTGAGAGAGAGTTGGAGAACTGTCTGGTGCAGCCTGCAGCAGTATTACATGCTTGGACTGGGCTTGGGAGCAAATTATCCTGTCTGCTTCGCTAGGATTTTCTTGAGAGAAGTCACTGCACTGCTGCCAGGTTTTCCTTCCAGAGGGAACTAGTCTTTTTGCTTTGCTGCTGGTGAGGGGACTGGGGCTGGGAGTGAAACAAGAAGCCACTCAAACATGCTGTAGCTGCTGCTGTGGTGTCAAGGGTCTATACATAAAGCATAAGCCCAGTGTTGCGTAATGATTATTTGAGAAGCAGTGGAGTTGCCATATCTTAACCCTGGGTTATATTACTTAGCATCATTGGGTGCTGCTTTGTTTCACTGCCTCTTGTAGCATTTATCTTATACCTAATGTAAGTCCTTTCTTGTGAAGGCTACCGTTTGATGGAGTTGATGTAGTACTGAACACAGGGGGAATCAGATTGCTGATTAGGACTTGTAGATACAGTAATGAAAAAGTGTAACTTACAGTAACATCTTGTAATATTTTTCTTTGATGTGGCTTCAGTTTAGGGAATGGATACCTGGAAACTTGATCATGCTCCGTGACCTACACTTGGATACTTAGCCCTCTCTTTGTTGACTTACTCTGCCTGAGAGCCAGTTCTTCATCCTTTTTGCCCTTATTTTCCTCACACTGAAATGAAAGGCTGATATTATATTGTGTTTTTGAAGGTCCTCTCTAAATACGAATATTGAAATACCCTAGAGTTAATGCAGTGGTGAGACATTTCCAGCCTCTTTTGACCTGCAAACTTTGTGCTTGTCTAGAAGAAAAACTTTGTGTAGCTGAGCTGAGGACACTTGTGTAATAATGAATTTTACATTCCTGACAATACAGGACATTAAGTAATTCATTACAAATGTTGCTTTGTCTTTTCAGTACATCAACTGTGGTAACCTGGAACAGCTATTAGACAGCAACCAACATCTGCCCTGGACAGTGAGGGTGAAACTGGCATATGACATTGCTATGGGAATCCGTTATCTTCACTATAAAGGCATTTTCCACCGAGACCTTACATCTAAGGTACTGTTTATAAAATGAAGGGAACTTTTTAATGAGGTAATATAACTGGGTGGTTGATTCTTTCTCCTCCATCCAGCAGAAAAGTTCTATTATATAAAGTGTGATCTAAGACATTTTGAGAAACAAATTGAACAGACACTGGAATAGGCTGCCCAGGGGAGGTGGTTGAGTCACCATCCTTGGATGAGTTTAAGAGTCGTTTAGATGTGGTGTAAGGAAGAACTTTGTAGAGTAGGGTAGATGATCGGACTCGATGATCCCAAGGGTCTTTTCCAACCTAGATGATTCTATGATTCTATGAAATACAGTTTATAGGATTAAAACTTTCCTCAAAACATGTTGATAGTTTATATGGGAACTGGAGAAATGACTATCCTGAAGGAAGGCCATTCCGTAAATGAGTTCAGATTAAGATTTCTCAGAAAGCAGCTGTAGGGTTTATTTAATTCTGAATTATGGTTCAGTAAAGTATTTAAATCCCCAGATAATTAAGCATAACAACCTAGCATTTGGAATGGGTCAATCATATAAGAACCCAAATTGAGGAGATCGTTACAAACACACTTTAAAATCTCCTTGTTTTTGTTTCCCCATATATTTCACAAATTTTCTTCAGTAAGAAGAATGACTTTTCATTACTAATTCAGCGTTAAGCATTGTCCACAATCCTGGTTTATATTTCTTTCATTTCTAAAGTCAGGAATATCAAAACAGTTTGCATAAAATGTTCAGATTTCAGGATTTCCTCTGCCACTGAAATATCATCCTGGAGTTTTCAATGGATGTAGATTTGTTTGAACTGCTTTGGTGACAACTTATATGAATTTAGTTGGCTGAAGTAGCCAGCTAATTCAATCCCAGCTAGAAATACTGACATAGGAGGTCTAAGCTCAGTGAACAAATTGCCCAAGTATTCACACTGGGTCTTGCCATCCGTTGCAGCCTGTGCTGAAGGCTTTGCTGTCCTGTCTCTCCTGTTGTCTGGAGCTAATGAGCTGATTTAAGCTCACTGGGGACTTGAAGCATGAAAGTACTACAAAACTATTTTTGGGAAGTCTTGGTAAGGTCACTTCAATCAAAAGCATCCAGAAGAATGTTACCCTAGCCTAAAAAAAAACTTGGGGTTTTCTTTTAGGATTAGAAACAGCTTTTAAAAATTAAAACACAGCACAGTGTGTTTGCAAATGCAAGTGGTTACTAGTCCTCCATCCAGTTTAAGGTTTTTTTAAAGCTACCTCAGTGCAGTGTTAAACAGAGGAATGATATGCATTTAACCAAGGAGGGGGGGAAATAGTTGAACTGGTAGGTGAAAGAAGTATTTCAGTGAAGTCATAAAATACTTCCTTGGGTGTCCTTTTGAGTGAAAGGTGCTGAATTCTGCAAGGAAGAGTATCAAATTTATGAAAAATGCCCAGACTTGGAGTCACATCACTTTGACATGATACATTTGGAAAGCTCTATTTCAGTCACCTTGGAGTGTGCAGATAAGAGATGCGTAAAAATAACTGAAAAGATAACTTGGTGTTCCCCTTTTTTCCAGTTCAGGATGTATTTTAGTACATTCAAAAGCGGGGAAGTGGAGTTACTGTAAGGAACCAAAGTAACTAAGGAGAACTCTGTGCCTGTAGCATTTATCGTAACACATACTGTGATGGCTAATCGTATGAAAATCCATTTCCTGAGACCTCTGTGAATGCCTTTGTTCAAAGCTTTACATAATTGTGTGTCATTCTCTGGAGCTGCCCTACCAATGCTTCAATGTTATCTATTGTTGAATGTTAATTGTTTAGAAAACGCACCCGCTGGGAGGAGTGTATGATTTCACTGCAATAGCAAACTCATCGGTCGCCACAGGGAGTAGTAAGGGTTATTTTAAAAAAAAATAAAAAACAACAAACCAAACCTTAAGAATTTACTAGTAGTTATAGTATATTTGGATGATTCTTAGCACTAAAGGTATAGTGTCTGTGTGGGTCACATCGGAAGCTATCAGGATAAAAGTTTAAGTCATTGGTTATATTCTGTATTTTCCATTTTCTTGGGGTTTAAAAGGTTTTGGTTTGGGGGGGGGTTGTTTGGTTGGTTTTGGTTTATTTTGTTTTGGTTTTCGTTAATTTAATTTTCTGAGGTGATGTATGCACTTGCTTGTTCTATTTGGGAAGGGAAGTAGATGAAACACTTGGCCTTAAATGCCTGAGAACTTGTGAGTATTATTAGCGTATTATTGTTTTGATGAAATATACTTGAAAATTAAACCTGTTGGGCAAATTACTCTTCTTTTGGGCAAATGTTTGCCCTGCTGGATGGCTAAGTTTTAAAGAAGTCACTTTGCTCGAAAGCAAAAGAATTAAGATGATAACCATAGCAAAAACCTGTCACCAAAATTTTCAACTCTCAGTCTGAGACCTTTGGCTACTGCTTGAGGAGATGCCTTGTATTTTACCAGGCTTGTACTAGTGGTGGGATGAGTTGTGTTCATTCTTACTAGTAAGCAGTCAATGTGTGAGTGAGCTGAAGGAAGATGTGATGGGGTCTTTCCTTGGGAAGGAACTTGTGATCTGGATTGAACAAGGGCAGATTCAGTACTGTTCTATATTGTCCTTCCTTCTTTGGTAAACATCAGTAATTGATGTGATGGCTTTATTAATCAAATGAAGGCAAAGACAAGGCTTTAGACATCTGCAAAAGTCAGAACAGACACTGAGTTTGCTGAAGGGGAGAGGGAGGTATTTTTCTAGAAAACCTGCTGGCCTTGACTGAACTATGGACAGAATAAAACTGAGCCTTTCTGTACAGGAATGTCTCCATGCTTTACCTATTCCACTTAACACAATAGCCTACTGCAAATTATCCCTCTAATGTGAATTTTACTGTAAAAATTATTTGGGATTAAGTTAGACCTGTACTTCTGCCTTTATTATTCTCTTTCTGGCAAACCTATAATTCCTTCAGCTTCATGGAGCGGGTGGTATGGATGCTTAAAGTTCATCCTGTCAGTTATGGCAACAGAGTTGTATTGCTCTGACAGTTTCATCATTACATACTGGATACACAAAAACTGAAGGAATGAAAAGTCACAGTTCCTCACCAATCTAAGATTGAAAAATATGTGGTTTTGACAATTAATATACAGCAGGGTGATCCCTCTTCCTAATTGCGCCACGCGGAGAGTAGCAGGACAGCATTGATACTGCAGAAAGCCAGAGGGAAGAATGGTAGAGAAGAGTAGATGTAGGTCATTAGAGTCGATGTGGCAGCCCGCAGGGGACGTCAGCCCTGACATCCCACTGGTGCCCTTCCCGCTGCCCTTCTGTCAAAGAGAGAGGCAGCCCTTGTCAGAAGAGGGTGTGCTGCCCAGACAGCTGGTGCTTTACCCGTGTGGTGAGCAGTTCAGTCCTCGGGCTCCGGGCGTGGGCGGCTGTAGCTGCTGAGGCTGATCTGCCCAGATGAACAGCAACAGCCTCACTCGGATCTGTCAGAAGGTAAGCGTGGTCAGGTGGGCTGTTTTCAGCCTGCAGATAGTAGGCGTGTAGGCAGGGCGACTTGTACGTTTTCTAACCCAATAAATGCGGTGTCCTCACTTTCAGCTTGCCATAAAGAGATTCATGCACGCAACCATAAATGGGTTATGACAACCAGCCTCGCTGGCTCATTCCCTGTGCCCTGCCCATCTCACTGCAAGCTCTCTGAATTGTTTATTTGGGGCTCACTGTAATGTACACAAGGAGAACTTGGACCCTGGAAATGATGAGGATTTTCTTCGTCTTCCAGTGGTTCTGATGTAAGTTCATTTGTGAATTTTTAACTCTGACAGCCTTAGTCATAGAAGATGCAGTCATTAAAACAGAAATCATAATGTGAAACATTGGAAGTGTTTCAATAGGAACCGGTGGATTGTGGTAAATTTTTTCTTAATCTGACTTGTTATTGCAAAATCCTGTCTGTTGCTACCTACAATTAAAATAACTGTGTTTGTGAAGGCACAGGGAAGTGACCACCCTGCAAAAAGAATGTAGCAAAGTCCTTTTGTACCTCACCCCTCAAAATGAATACCTTACTGCTACACAGAGAGTTCCTTCAGCCTTGTTCACACTGTATTTGCATTGCATTCAGACCCTGCACTATTGATCTCCTTTGCAGTTTACACCAGTGATTGCCTTAATATCAGTGAATTTATTCTTACAGTATCTCTGAGGTGGGGGAGATGAATAAACTCAATCTTACCAGGACAGATTAAAACAAAGAATATTAGTTAATATTTGGTATGTGTTTTAAGACTCAGTTTGGAGTATTCGACATTTTACACATGTTTAAGTTCAAGGCAATATGCTCGCTGACCTTAGGGGCAGTTGGAAGCCTACAGCACTTACAAAATAGTCAGGTTTGACCTCTAGAGGCAGAGAAAGCACAAGATAAGCAACAATCTCTGAATGATTTTGTTAAACTAGCTTCCTTGCCACAGAATACTCCTGTGATGCTGAGGAAGGCCAAAATTCAGATCCTGGGGCAACATTGCAATGCTCCTAGCCACAAGACAGAAGATCTTCATTTTCAGCCCAGCCTTTCTCTTTCATCTCTTCCCAGCCTTTCTTTCAGCCTACTGTTTCTGTGGCAAGAGTGTCCAGAGGCCTGAAAATAGTGGTCCAAGTGGTTTATATACAGCCCCAATTCACTGTCTGTGTGAATCCATTGTGTGCACCAAAAGACATGGGTGCCAGGTGGGAAACTCTCTGTGGTCATGTAATTAAGGACTTTACCTTAATGTGTATGCATAAGGGGACGAATTGAAAGTTCTCACAGAAAGTTTTACATCTCATCTTTTATGCATTATTAGTTTTTTGATGTAGTGTATGTTGTGTGCAACTTTCTAGCAGTTAAAAAGAGGAAAAATGTCAGTGGCACTATGCACTTCATTTGCAGGGTTAGAAGCCTGAGATTCACGGCAGAGGCATCTGCTGCTTTAGTTAACACAGTAACTAATACATGCAGTATTAATTAGAATTTAGTGCTACTGTTAATTAGTATTACTAATGCACATTGCCTGGTTTTGCTGCAGAACAGGAAAAGATAGAGGAACAAGAGAGACTCCTTGGCAGTGAGATGCAAACATCTAGGAGTCTGCCCATTTTTCCAAGACTGAGCATATCTACTCTATGACTATCCAATCCTTTCTGCTAGTGTACAATGCCAGCCTCCAGTCAGACTTTTTATCCTTGTTTCAAGGTTTTTTCCTCCTCTTTTTGCTCCCAGTTCCTGCCCCTGACCTTATTGTTTGATCTCCTTGCCTGGCTGACTGCAGTTACTGTCTTCCTGTTGCTCCTGCTTGGTGCTTTATCCAAGCTGTCTTTCATTCTGGTCTTCAGTATGTTTAGCCATTTCTAGCTCTCCCCCTGTTCTGCTGCTCCAGGTTAGCTCTGTCTCCCCCCCACCTGTTTGCTATGCTTGCAGTTTGCAGTTCTTATATCCTTGTAATAATCTTTGGGTTTTTTCCCCCCGTCTCAAGAACCTGGCTCAAGATTCTGGTCTTGGTCCCTGCCAGACCCTGGCTGGGATTCCTGCCCTGTCTCGTCACCTTATTTGCTTTTTCAAATTGCCCACACAGCATATATCCTGTCCCAGTCTATGCTTTGTAGAGGTGGCAAGAGGTGCATCTTACACAGGGGTCTCATCACTTTTCAAGTTAAGAATGGGCCAAATCAGGGTATGACACCATAGGCTTATAACGTTGAGGATTTTTTTATTGTCATTATTTCAAAATTTGCTTATAACACGTATTTGAAATTTGTTCTCCTATGCAGCTGAGCTGTCCCAGCTGAACAGTCCCCTCCCCAAAACCACACTACCAAAGCTCTTGATTAAAAACAAACAGGCAAACCCCCAAACAAATGCCTTTTAGTTTAGCAGAATTACGTATAGTTGAAAGTAAGGTCTTATAATCAACAGCAGGTTGTGAGCAGTTTTAGGGAACATTGTGAGCTCCATTGATGATAAAATCTATGAAGAAATTGTAATCTCTAGGCCTATATTTTTTTATAAATATATATATACACACATGCACGCACACATATGTGTGTGTATTCCTGCCAACATATGCTTTCACTTCACAGTAAATGTGTAATGGCTCACCCTTCTTTCATTGAGAGAGGAGTAGTCTCAGTTACAACGGGACAGAATCATGCATGTAAGCAATTACTGTGGAATATCTGATGTAACATAAATTCACTGCCTTTGGGCTTGAAAGTGACATACCCCAACTTCCTACCTTGTATGCTGTTTGCTTGTTTAACACAAAATAAAACAAAGTAAATCCCAAGCAATGAACAGAACCTTTGTCTGATGAGTCTCGTACTTGCTGCTGCTGTTGTAAGGTCCCCTTTGTGCTACAGTAAGCTCTCGCCTGGATATTTGGCACTGCAGGAAAGGGCTTGCACTGAAAAAATTAGCTGTTACAGATGATTATTTCTAATGATAGTCGCAATACTAAACTTTTATTGGTACTTTGGGACTCAAATGGAGCCTGTCCCTTAAACATAATGGTCTTAGTTTCAAAAGCATATCTACTATTGTAAACTTCCTGTTGTACGTTTAATTGTCAATGGTGTTTCTCCTAGAGAAAAGCACTTTAAAAACAGCTGATCCATCTCAATTGGCCTTTAAGTATTTTAATTCAGTAACAGTAATTCAGAGGGTTGCAAATGACACTGCAGTAGCATTCCTCTATTTTCTGGAGTGCAATAAAATCTCTGAGGCGTTTAGCTTGTATGTCATATTGTAAAATGAAATGATGGGGTTTCTTCATCTAAGCAACTTATTTTTAACTCTGAAACTCTTGAGTCTATTTTCATTATTGTTGATGTAAAAGGGAGAGTAGAATATTGCTTTCGTCTTAGTAGGATTATGCTGTGCAAAGCAGATGTTAAGCTCCTGTAACACACAAAGGGGGCTTTATGTTCTTTCACATCTGTCTCTGCATAAACAGCTCTGTTAACTCTTTAGGGCTCATGTACAGAGCTCCTTGCTTCTGTTAAGAGACTGCCTCAGGAAGGAAGGATGGGGTCCCCATTTCAGGGAAAAAAAAACCTTCAAGGACCCAACTGAAGTCAAATATTGCCCTCTTTGACAGTGCCAGCTGCCAAAGGAAAGAACATCCCTGTCTGGAGAGGTCCAAAGAGAAAGCTTGAGAAGGTCAGCATGGTTTATTGCCTTGCAGCTTATACAAATAGCTCAATAGTAAGTCAAAAGCATTTTCTTAAAGCCTGTGTTATAAAGCTGTTTGGCATTTCATCTCATAGACAGTTCTCGAGAGGCCTTTTGCACTAGAGAGGGGTTTGAACTCTTATGTTTCTGTCCCAAAAGCCATTAGTTAAACTTCTTCCTACCAAACTGATATACATACTTTATTTTTTTGTAGAAACAGAGAAGTATCCCTTTGTCAGTATAAACAGTGCATTATGCTCTATTGTACTCTTCTGACTAAGATACCACCACTAGCTTAAATTTGAAAGCTCTTTTCAACCTTTTAGTCTCTAATGAAGCTTTGTCCCTTTTTTGATCCTGATTTATCTTGGCAGTAGATTGTGAATGCTCAGAAATGTCTTCATTGAGTGCACGTGAACCACCAGTTACTGTGGGCTGTGTTAAAGCACCTTTTTATGAGTTGCATCTTAAATCTGATAAACTGTGCTGTGGGTTTGGTGCAGTGTTGTGTAATGGCTTTACTGGGGTGGGAAGGGTGGAGGAGGAGTATGGTGGTGCTGAAGGTCGGCCGTTAACACTTGGAGAAGCTCAGCACAGAATGAAGCATTGTTATCTGCAAAGCTTTCTACTGCTTATTCAGGACAGGCTTGAAAGGTGACAACTGACCACGCCAGTATCTGTAGAAGGGATTTACTGCTGATTTCGGAAGGAATAAGCTTTCATCCTTTCTGGGTTCCAGGAAAATGGTGCTTAGCTACATAAAAATCTGCACCAGTGGAATTAAATCAGTTTAGTTTCTCTACAATGAGCATTTGTAGTGACACTGGCATTTTTTTTGTCTGGTGCATGTCACCTGCCTATGGCTGATTTAAGCGTGAGTAAAAAAAGTCACTCTCGTACTGGAATACGTATCCTAATGAATTTAAATTTACACTCAGCACTTCTTCATATCCAGACAAAAGACAAGCTTCCACTAATGAGAGAGAATAGTTTAGCTTCCTTCTTTATGTCATTTAACATTGTGCAGCCCATTACAGCAGAACAATTGATCAGTACTTTATAGCAGAAATGTTGCCTTAGGCATTCCCCTGTTGCCTTGTCATGGTGTCCTGGCCTCTCCTGCAGGACCACCCCATGGTGGTGGGATGTCCACTCCGTTTGGTTTCTCGAAAGGCCTGCACTGAAAGGGAGCCTGGCTTTGCTGCAGGCAGCCCTTGCTCCTCCACGAAGGAGCTCAGAGCTGTCAGGTAGCATTACTTGGCAGCTAGGTTGGATGTGCTATTGGTTTAATTTATGATTTACATACGTATAATCTACTTGTATAACAGCTCAGTGCTGTACCTGAGAGCTGAGACTGCCTGGGGCTTGGTGTAGAGGGGTAAGATTGTTCGTTTCCAGTTGGTGATGTATTGCTGTCTAATGGGATTGTGATTCTTACTGGTAAGAAGCTGAAGGAAAATTTGCCTGCAGGTTGATGTTGCGTTTAAGCCTCCTTTTGGTATCAAAGCAGCCCTGTAAATTATCGCAGATTGTAAGGTCAGTAGAATTGTCTCTACAGTTTTCTAATTATTGTGCAAATAGTTCTTAGTCAGGATTTAAATGCTCCCCTGAAATTTTGGAGACATGGGGTTATTGGAGAATAACCTAATCCACAAAACCCACAAGGTAAAATGAACTTCAGCAGTCCTGTTACTCAAAATGAATAAAATTTTATTTGTCAAATGTCACGCAAGAAGAAAATCTAGCTCTTAAAACGAGTTCTTTTATGAATCATAGAGAGGTGTTCTTTTTTTTTTTTAAATGTCAAATTATGAATCATCTTTAATTGCTGAGAAATCTATGGCAGAAAATAACTTGATGTTTTGCTGGGTAAGCTAGTATCAGCATTCCTGTAGACTGCAAAACCTCTGGTGTCCTCATAGGCTTGTTTCTGTGTGGTACACAATGGAATTCCATTTGTCTGAATCGTTTGAGTAAGATTTTACAGAAAAGTTTTATCCTTCTCAGTTTTAAGTCCACTTATAGTGACCAAATGTTTAAACAGAGGCAAGCTGAATGAATGTGTTCTTTGAGAAAAGATAACAAAGCCCATAACTGAGAAGCTTTGCTGCTTTTTGGGCGAGCGTGGCTGATTTAACTTGGTACATGTTTATGAATCCACAAACTAACTGTACTTATTATACTTGAGTCATGCGAAACAAATAGAACTTTGCATCTCAGGACCCTGGTGTGTATTTTGAGAAGCTGGCATGTGTTTTCTTTACAGGATTGCAGGAGTGGCTTGTTTAACCTTTTAATTGGGAGGAAGAAAACTCACTTCATGGCCTGAACCACAATCATCTCTGAATAATATAAACAGGGATGACCCGAACTTGATCTTTTAGACAAGGGACTCACTTTTCTTGGTAGCTGCATTATACAGACAAGCTAATGCTCTGGGGTCAGCGAGGAGCTTTTTTACATCCAAGCACAATAAAGCTAGAAAGTGTTTCCTGCTGTTTAGCTAATTAATGCAGGGTACCACTCTGTAGGAGTCAGCAGTGGTTTTGCTGCCTGTCACTGCTATTGTACTGCCTGCAGAATGATACAGACCAAGGCATGTGGTAAGGGAATGAATTCTCTGTCCAGCTCCACCTATTGCAGGACAGAAAAAAAAAAAAAAATTAGGGAAGTCAGCTGTCGATTCATTCAGTGAGAAAGGAAAAGACATGGTACTGGAATGGTCAAAGCATGTTTCTCAGAGTTGTAAATAAATAACAAAAATAAATCAACAATACCCTGTGTGTGATGTGATGCTACCAGACCAGAATTATCTCTGTGTGTCCTTAAATTGCCCTCCTTCCTGACACTGGAGGGCACATCTGAAAGGAAAGGATTGACAGCTTTTCCCTATTAGACTTTTTTTCTTAAATCATGTTTTATGTTCTAGTGTAGAACGAAGAATTTTATTTGAGAATTTAAAAGCACGTATAACTTTTTGTCACATCTTTTATTTTCTGATGAAAACTTACTGCAAAGCAGTGAGTTCCTTTTCAGTAGTTAATGTAGCAAAACATACAAAGGCATTTAGCGTCTGCTCTGCTTGTGTATTCTGGTCAGGTACAGGCAAATTGTAAAGAGAAAATGTAAGGTGTCATAGTGAACAGCATGTATTGCATACTTAGCAGCAAGGGAGCTAAATCATCTTAGTTCTTGCTAGAACCTAGCTGGATACGTGCTGCCCGTGGCTGCCTACTTTCTCAGCAAGTTTTTAAGTGGATTATTAACTAAGTGTAAGGCTGTTTGCAGCATCTTGAGTTTGACAGACATGTGATTGTGCAGGGGGGAGGGTAGGGGAAAAGGGTGGTAGCTTTCAGACAAAAGCTGCTCATAGATGAATGTCTTCCAAATGATATCTTGTAGTCTTGTTCCAGATTAAAAATAAAACAAATGCTATATGGGTTTCATGCTCAGACAATAACTCTTCTGTTGTTTGTTTGGTTGGTTTTTTTTTTCCCAGAACTGCCTAATAAAACACGATGAGAATGGATATTCGGCAATAGTGGGAGACTTTGGTTTAGCAGAGAAAATTCCTGATCACAGGTATGTGAGCGAATCAAAATACCACAAGAGTTGCAGTGCAACTGCAGGTCAGAACCTCTAATGAGCCAGATCCCTGAAGCCAGTACTGCATTCTGATACAGAATTTGCAAAAAATATCCTCAGTCTTAAGTCTAGAACTGCAGTCTGGATAACCAAAATGTTTCAGTCTTAATTACTGTCCATTTTGGTAGATCTAGTGGTGACATTTATTCTTCAAAAATGCTCCAGTGAGTAGAGGATTTACTCAAGCTTTTCAGTAGATCTTCTAAGCAGGTACTTGAGAACTTTGAAAAAAAAAAAACAACACACGACAAAGCAAACACAAAAATACTGTCCAGCATTCTGGTTTGGGGTGATTTTATAATTAGATTCTTTCAATTTTCATAAACAATATTCAGTGGCATTCCAGTATTATTCTCTTTAACCTCTGGGTTAGTTGTTAAGATCCAGATTTATAACAAAGAGATACTAAAATGATTGTTTAACAGTAGCTTACCATTTTGCTCCCTCTGGATGAAATGATAATCTTAACTCACTTGAGGAATGCACAGGTGGCTGTCACAAGCATTGTCACAATTAGAAAAAGTCCTTTTGTCATCCTTCCATTAGGGAGATCAAGACAAAGATTTCATTGTTCTCTCTGTATATTGACTTGTGTATTTCAGAGTATTCTGACTGTGAAACGTGCTGTCAGATTTTCTCCAGTGTCTGCTTCTGCGTAAAATAAATAAAAGCCTTCCAGCTCTTTTGACTGTAAAGAAAGCAATAAAAATTGATCTTGCGGTTTTTAAACTATACGTATCCTAAAACCATATCTTGCGAGGTCTGAAGGCTTGCATTAATCTTGATGAAATATTGATGTAAAAGCTTAACAGAGTGAACATTTTAATTTCCAAATTACTGATAAGTACAGTCAATGTTCACTCCTGTGGAGTCTCTGCCCTTTAAGGTGCTGAGAGCTTCAGCTCTATTCATATGAACCCGTCACAAAATTGGGAAGGCCTCACAGGTGCCTTAAGGAGTTCTGAATACCCAGTTTTGAGGTGCCCTGGATACTGGGAGTGGAATAGCTAAAATAATTTGATACTAAAACAATCAACATAATAAAATTATTACATTTAACCACCATTTTGATTTGATCTATTCTTACCTCCATTTTCAAATGCAGTTTTGTTGTTTCCAGTTTGCTGGCCAGCAAGCCATGCTGTTTGAGGCCTTCAGCCTGGGGTTTTTTTAATATTACTTTGTTAATTAATATTACTTTGAGGTCAGCTGGGGTGGCAAGCTGGAGGCCTTGCTTTAAGACCCCATTATTCAGCCATATGGATACATAGTGATTTTTTTCAAATTGGCTCTATTTTGATTACTTTTAATTTTTCCCTGTTATAGGATTTATCTGGTCAATCTTGACTTTTTTTTTTCCTTCTAAAAAAACAGTTTGCAAGCAGGCTGTGCCCAATTCTTCAAGAGTTGCTTATCAGTATACATATAGAGATGGATACCTGCATGTGTTGCTGCATGAATGGAGAACATCTAGCCCCAACCTGATGTCTACAGACCTTTAAATGTATAGATAAAGGAGACCACTCTGCCAAGAGCTTGGAAGGCAAAACTATTGAACACCTGTGACCTTCTAAAAAAATAATATTTTTTTAAAAGAGTGGCCAGGCACTTAGAAACTGGAAATAAAACATGAGTAACTGATTGAACTCTTTTTCTTTCACTTCTCCTCCTGCTATTGAGTGTTGCAGTGAGTCCAATAGGAAGCCAGTGTAAAATACAGTATGTTATGAAACCGACTTGTATTGACTTCCATCTGATGAAAGTTTCTGCATACTTGGAGTTGCAGGAAGTTAGTAGCAATGCCTGAATCGGAGTATTTAATAATGTTGGTTCTCTGTCTCTCCACTCCCCGCTCCCCTTTCCTGCCATCCGTCCCTCATCTATATAGTGAGAAGTTACCAGTGGTGGGTTCACCCTTCTGGATGGCACCAGAAGTTCTCAGAGATGAACCTTATAATGAAAAGGTAGGTACTTGAAACAAATGGACTTTAATTGTCAGATATTTCTCTTCAATAGCTCTATACAAGACTTAGAATTTCCATAATAATAAAATTGTTGCTTTCATTTGTCACATTTCTGTACTCAGTAGGTCATTCAGTTTAAGGGAGAGTGTGAGTTGAATAACTAATGTTTTTAATTCATGGTGTGAATTCTTGTACAGAAATAGAATTACCTTTAGAATAATTCACTGTTACACTGTTTCCATTCTGAAACACCCCACATGTAGAAGCATGATAATAGCTTGTTGACCTAACACAATTTAAGCAAGTCTCATGAGAAATGTGGTAAGGTTACTTCCCTGACCCATATATTAGTGAAATCTGGGTAGAAGCAAAAGGTCTGTATGTAAACTTGTACAAGTATTTTAATAACAAAAAGAAAAATATCAAAATTTCTCAAGGTAAGATACCTGGATAAAAATGTTCTCTGAAGGTATTTCTAAGTTTTCCTGCTTATGGCATTGGGAAATGTTCTTTTTTTTCAAAGGAGAATCAGATCACACTGTATTTTAGAAATAGTGTTTTCAGTCAAGCTCTTTACCACGGGGTTTTCTCTCCCACGTGTAACATAGTCTACTTCAGACCTGCAAGCGCAGCTTTTCTGTGATAAAGCCCACATCCTGTACCTTTTTATAGCTAGCAGTCAACAGTAGGTTTAATTGGTGGTACTTTTAACTTTCTGGAAAGCAGTAGCTACCTCAGTAATGAACGTAATAATTACCATTTCAAAGCTTTGTTAAGAGTTCCAGTTGACCTAAATTAATAATAAAGCACCCGAATCTGTGGTGCCACGTTCTTCACTAACCCTAGGGCATGGAGGACTAAAGAGGAAACAGGTCTCATACCTCATCAGCATGAAAGGTGACATATAAGCCTGCCTGATATCTAAGGAATGAGGGATGCCAGCTTCTGCTCTGTAGACTTGTATTTCATGTTTTCCTAAATTTTATTACATGATAAATTCAGGTGGGTGGAAATCTGAGCAACTGTGCAGCTCCAGGGGTAGTCAGATAAGTGATTACTATGCGTCTTGGGAATGTCAGTGGAAATGGGTGCTGGAATATAGTGTTACTAGATATCTCAAGCTTTGGGAAAGAAACTTTTCTCCAGAGGTGCTGAACAGTGAGAAGAGAAAAATGTAGTTTTTCTTAAAAACAGCATTAATATTCCGGATAAGCTGTGTTTATGTGTATTCTAAACCCATCTTTCTAACTACAGTGATATATAGGTGTGTCATGTTTTTGGCTATGTTTTTAATTACTCCCATCTGTAGGACATCAAATGCAACTTTGCCATTCTTTATGCAAGGAAGGATTTATTATTATTTTTTATACTGCTGAATTAAGAGTGGTTTGGTGGTTTTTTTTTTTCTTGAAAGAGTTTTAAAGTTATCACTGCTATTTGTGCAACAAGATTGTATTGCTTTGCTGTAAGCACGTGTTTCTTCACATGGAAAATGTTAGCTATAATGCAGTTGCTTAGTGTTGTAACCCTGTGGTGTTGTCTAGTTGTTTCACGATAACCATTTGGGGTAAGGAGAAACTCAGTCGCAGATAAGAACGCTGAGTATTCATAGCTGAACCATGTGGCTCTTTATTTTTTTTTCTTTTCAGGCGGATGTATTCTCCTATGGTATAATTCTATGTGAAATTATAGCAAGAATACAGGCAGATCCAGACTATCTCCCTCGCACAGAGGTAAGTGGTTACATCTATAACATTGGTGGGAGGTGGTAAGTGTGCCATGATAATGGCTGGCCTTTAGAACTTTTGGCACTGCTGCCAAAGATACGATGAATAGGTGTTACGTTAAAAATAGCCTGTAAAAGGCTTTTATTCTTCTGTGCTGTTATTGTAAGAAGCTTCATCGAAGACACTTTCATACAGACTTTGTCCAGCTGCAGTCCTCGTGGGAAATCCTTTCTGCCTCTAACTAGCAGGACACTGAGAGCATTGCAGTCACCTTCCTTTTGTAGTGATAGCTCATGTAGACTTCTTGCCAGATTCAGAACAGAGCACATTTGGCACACTGCATCCGCTAAACAGCCTCTCCTTGTGAAAGGGGCAGGAGCTGTTAGCAGCAGCTATAATAAGCTCACCCATATTTTTGCATAGACTGTGCTAAGCACTGTGGATCCGAGCTAGAATCCACTGATCAAACAAGATACTTCTTAATTTCTTCAGTTGCCTTTTGGTTGAGTACTATCTGCAGGGCAGCTTTTTGCCCTCTACCGGGGGCGGGGGGCGTCTTCCAAATTGTCTGTTTCCCTCTGGTTCTGAAAATGCAAAATTGCTTAGGTCTTGAACTGCAGTAAAGAAATCAGTTTGTTTCCCTGTCCTTCAGATTTTGTAGAAGTGCACTTAAGGAACTGGATAATTTGTATTACCAGTCTACCATCCACCGAAAAATTAACTGTTTTAATTGGCAAATTGTCATCATAGCAAAGCCTCTGGTTTTATAGCAGGCTGTTAATTTACACTGTGAAAGCCACCATGGCAAAACATCATAGTATAGGATATTGCTTCCAGATCCACATGGGCAAAATTTCAAGTGCAATGGATTGCAGTTGAGTCCAGGAAGAAGGATGGGCTTTGAAGTCAGCTCATTCTCTTACAGGTATCTTGTATCAAGTAATCCCCATTGGGATGCTGCAGTTTGGAGTGTGCATGGAGTTTTATCAAAATCCTCTGTATGTGGCTGCTGAGAGATGGTGTTCGTGGTTATTCCTGATAACCCCACATAGGAACCCCCTGAAAATAAGATGTTTTGGGCCAGATAGCAGACCTCGTTTATATCTCTATGCTGTGTTTTTGTTTGTACAGAATTTTGGATTAGATTATGATGCCTTCCAGCACATGGTGGGAGACTGTCCCCCTGACTTCCTCCAGCTGGCCTTCAACTGCTGTAACGTGAGTATCTTTCTTCAAGGGAAGAGGCCTAAACTGGAGTTCTCTGAATCCCTCTGGCTGTTGAAGATACAGCTTAAAGCATTTACAGAGGAGATTTGAAGAACCTACCTATAAAAGCAGCATATGTTCTGATAACCCAGAAAGTCCTTTGCAGTTTTTATAACCCTTTCCTCCTCTTTGTAAAAAGGTCTATCTTGTGTTTTTGCAATCCTGTGTTCTGCCATGCCAAACAAACAGGTCTGGCAAACTGAACAGCTTCTTGCAGGCTGCTCAGGCTGATCACAACCAGTTGTATGCTATTGACACTGGCTGGCCCTCGGGCTGACAAAATCCAGCTGTTATTGTGTACAGACCTACTGAGCTGTGAAAAAAGAATTCTGAGTTGTTCTCACAAACAGAAGGGACAAACAAATCAAGAGCAGGCACTAAACTACTCTAAAGTTTCTATATGCTGCCTTTTGGAAAGCAGGATAAACCTCCAAATCCCTAGCCCGTGTTCCAAAAAAAACCCTAACTTGGACCCACATGATTATTATCAATAAGGCTATAGGCAATGTGCTGTATGGAGTAAACATTCTGCCAGTTTTTCAAGTAAAATTGTGATAGTGCTGGATACCTTCATGGCTCCTCAGTGTGAAAATTCCAGGGAAGTAGATCTATTTTGTGCATTATCCCATAACAGAGGTTGCTAGTACCTTTGTATAGTAAACCTATTTATATGAAGTAAGACAACCTGAGCTCCAACCAAATTCAGCTGAAGTTGGAAATGTTCAGTTGGCACAACTTTAGTTGAGGCAAGTTCTGAAAATTTTATTGCACAAAATGTTGCCTGGGACCCCACAACCAGGCCATGCTGGAGGCAATACCAGCACTGTGTCCAAATGAGTGTTTGTAAGGAAACTCTCAGACAGGCTTTTTATTCCTGTCTGTTACTGATTTTTCAGGCTTTGTTTTCATGTCAACACTGCTGCTGGAAGAAGCAGTCTCATCTCTCCGTGTTCTTGATGCTTATTTTTGCCCCAAGCTCTCTCTTTGTATTAGTACAAATGCATGTGCTCGCTCAAGGGGAGAGTGGTATAAAGGTGAGGATGTGAGCAGGTGGGGTGACTGC
Organism: Tringa tobata; assembly: GCA_033628505.1. NCBI lineage: Eukaryota > Metazoa > Chordata > Aves > Charadriiformes > Scolopacidae > Tringa > Tringa tobata. The sequence continues at coordinate 277,278 of JAHREE010149566.1, read as the reverse complement.
TGCTCTTGACACAAGATGGCTTAAAATAATTTCAAAAATGTTTGTGGAACTTATTCTGGACAAGCTACTATACTCCTCTGTTTCCATCTTAATACAGTGGGGCTTGTGTCACCAGGACAGTGGTAGATCTGACTCGTGTTTATGAAGGGTTTCGACTACGTAAGCACTACAGGGTTTGGCTAGAGGTAGGATTTGACTTTGGAAATCTTGGCTCCTGCCTGTAGACTCCAGAAATCGTACTGGATCCAAACACATGGTGCATGATTCGAAGCAATTTTTCATCACAGGTGAAATTCAGAGTAAAAGTATACCCATGAAGAAAGGGAAAGTGACTGAGCTTATATTCTTATGTAAGAATTCCGTGTGTTAAGATAAAAAGGATTTTCTCCTACCAGTTATTGTCAAATGCTGTTTCCTGTATAATAAATGTCCCATCCCTGAATTGAAAGTGGAAATTACTGTCTTGTGATCAAGCTATTAATATGCTGATTTCATTGTGGAGCGAGCTGTAATTCACTTGCCACTTGCCTAGTAGAAGGAAAAAGGTGGTGAACAGATAAGGCTTTCTTATATCCTCCTGAGCAAGGTGTGCTTCAGTAATAGGTGACCTGTGTGATAATTTGCTCTTAGGCAAAAGTTTATATAGCTTTTTATTATTTAATAGGTCAACAAATAGTGTAAACTCTAAAGCTCAGCTGATTAGCTGAACTAATGTGCAAAGCCTGGGGTTTTCTACAGCCAGGAAACATGCTTTAGGGCAACCTAAGAAAACCGGTACAAACTGACATGTATGAGAAGTGGATTAAAGTTTTATAACAGCAAATTTAAAAAAAGGTGTTTTTCAAATAAGTGCATTCAAGGAAGTCTAAAACTTATGGCTCTCCAACAACTCTAAGCCTACTTGTGCAAATACTTGCAAAAGTAATCGTGTATGATCATGCAAAAAGCTTCCCAGCACGAGCTGAGCTGTGGCAGCTGCTGCCTTGAGGAAGAACCTTCTATTCCATTTGAGCAGAATCCGGACTGCTCAGGGATGGAAGAGGCAAATGTTGCTCTGAGTCACTTTTCCGTTGCTGCTCTTGTCCTGGATCTTACCTAGCACAAAGCAAAATATCGAGAGAGCTCTTCTTGTTTTCTGTAGCATGCAACAGCTCTCTAAGCTCCCCAGATTAGTAAATGTGTTGGAGTACAAAGTTTGTGCTTTGTTGCCCCTGCTCAACTCTTTCAGTGAAACAGGGAAAGCTGAAAAAGATGTTTTCCTATGCCAGGAAATTCCAACTGCTGCATTAGAACAACTTTTTTGCTGCTCTTAAGCTCTTCAAGTGTGATTTGTTTGTTTTTTATTACTGTACATATGAATTTTTAGCCCTTTACCCGGTGTTGCTCGAAGCTGTTCTGGCATTGCTGATCATACCAGTTCTCTTCAGAAATATTCATCTGGTAGGACCTGCAAGGCAGTATCAGGGAGGTCTTTGGGGTTTTTTTCTTTACAAAGCACCACTGTTCCCTTTGTGCTAGAGGTGAGCTCTGTCTGGGCTTGTCTGCTCTGAAAAAGCCTTTAGAGAGTGGAAACAGGAATCAGGTCAAGCGGAATCTTTTTTAATAGTGTAATGGGGTTAACTTTCAGCTGCTGAATTAGACATTGCTGCCTACAGTAGTTAAACCTGTAACATATATACAGTGTCAATGTTCAAAATGATGAAATGCCTTCTGAGTTACTATTAAAATTAAGCTGTTTTCCCTGTAGTACAATTTTAGTGTTGAACTTTGTTTAGAGATCCATTTCTACTAGGGTGAATAAATAAATAAGTACTGATAAATACAAACTGAATACTTACAGATGACTGGGGGGAGGGGGGAGTATTTTACTTGGGCAAAGATGGATTATTTTTTTTCTATTGTATTACTTTGTCAAATTATATAACTAATTTTGCTTCCTCACAAGACAGACCGGTATGCCAAGTAGTAAGGCTAATTAACAAATGGAAAGATACAACATTTTAAACTTTAAAATCAGCAATGCCTTTTAGGTGGGTTTTAATTAAAGCTATAGTGAGACGATGGAAGAATTACAAACTTTTAAAGAATGACATAGCCAAGTTGCTCTGTTTAATCCTTATTCCTTCAGGCACATTTTGAAGTAACGTTGATAAATAATCTCTGACTGATAACTGGGTCCAGAAATAAATCCTTGAACTATGAAAGCTGTTTAAAACAAGCAAAACCATCTCTGAAGCCCTGAATCTAACAGCTGCTCACCTTTTCAATTTAAAATGCCTCCTCATTGGAGCGTGTTTACAACTTGATAGTTAAATGTGAGAGATAATAGATGTAAACTAGGACAGAATACTATTTATCCCCTGCTTTACTTAGTTTGGTTTTTTTTTGCAATGACAACGTACTTCTTAAAATGGTCTTGAATTTCCTCAATTCCTTCAGATTGTCCCTCTGTCTGTCTACTGAGTGAGCAGCATAGCATGGACAAACCTGCATGAACTTACTTGATTTGTGTGCATTCACAGATGGATCCAAAGTTGCGTCCTTCATTTGCTGATATTGTCAAAACACTGGAGGAGATTTTAAATCGCCTGAGAAATGAGGACTCAGACAGAGAGAGAAAGTTTCTGAATCTTGACAACAGTGAAAGAAAACCCAAAGGTAAGTGTCTGTATTGTAAAAACATTGCTGCAGCCTAACAGCAAGAGGGTATGATGCTTCATTTTTTTTTAAGACTAGGATTTCAGCTATATATGGTATTATTTACAGCTTCTGAATGATTTTACTCAAAGCCTGAAAATGATTCTGGAACAATGCTATATATTCTGCACTACAGAGTGTCCTTTGGGAAAGAACAGCTAACTGTTTCTTAAAGTGCCTCAAAAGATTCTGCCCACAAGCTCTTGAGGGGAAACTTAGAATTCGTTTGGGAACGGTTTTGTAAATTGCTAATAGTATATGAAAATCCATCAACTTTTGCTTTGTCCCTGCCATACTTGGTGCATATACATAATTTCCATGGTGTGTGTTACATGTAGCACTTAGAAGCTTCTTAAACTCCTTCAGGAGGAAAAACAGAGAAGATGCAAGAGTATTATAAAGTACCTAGAAATTCCAGACCTGCTTGGGAATGCTGGCCTTGAAGGGCTTTCTCTGAAGCCATCTAGTGCCACCTGGTGTGGGGAGCAAATTGCAAGCAGTTCTTGTAGGCTGGGGCATATTCTGACTTAGATATCTTTCGTGTTAGTAGACTTCTGGCACTGGAAACTTAGAGTACAGTAAAAATAGTTTCTCATATTGTGTATATATACATACACAATATATATACATATGTATCCATTTGTAATGTGATTATAGATTGAAATAAGTTCTGTATTGCAAACCACATGGACTGCACGCATGTGGTAGTGCTCCCACACCTGGAAATCATCTAAAAGAGTTGTGAGTTAAAAAGGAAAATTTTTTGTTTGTTTGGAGTTTGGTTGTTGAGTTTGTGGTATTTTTATGTGTGTTGAGTTTTTTTGTTTGTTTTGTGGGGTTTTTTTTCTCCTCCATTTGCCTGGCATTCTTCCTTTGGCGTTCTTGTCAGATTTGCATCTTCTTGGATAAGTGTTACATGCTGTCCTTTGACCTGCACAGCTTTTCTAAGTGGAGTGGCTACGGTCTAAACTGCTGCAGTATTTAAAAGGAAAAGTAGAAATGTGCTTATTCTGGCAAAGGTAGTCAAAAGGAGATACCACTTCTTTATATCAATTTGTTATTACTCTACCACAGCTCTTCAGGGGCAGCTTGAGAGCCAGTAGCAGATGAATGTTCCAAACACTTGAGGAGTTAGCATCTTTTCCTAAATAACTACAATTTTTCCATCCTGTTCTAGTGATACAGCTTTTATTTATATATATGTGTGTGTGCAAATAAATACACACACATGCATATGTACAACTTTTTAACTCCTATTCATTAGAGTCAAACCATCATACATCCCTAGTTTCTGTATTGGATAATGTACAGAATGGAGGCTGGGATAGAATGATTTAAACTCTTCATGGTATCAGGAGGGGTATTTATTTTGGTCTTAGACTTTTGCCATCAGGGTGAAAAAGTCCCAATTCCTTTGGCAATAATGTTTTATACTTGCTGTCTTTTATGGTCAGCATCACGAAGAGATCTTGGGCAACCTCTGCTGGAAGCCAGGATGATAAATCTAGAAACATGCAAATTGTTCTTAAGATCACCCTGTGCCATCTCTGCTGTGTCAGTTTGCTGGCAGCAAGGAGGCTTGAAGGGACCCTAAAATACAGGGTTTGGATAGAAGAGGGCAAGACTTCCTTCTTTATAGCAGATTTTTGTAGTTTTCTTTTTTTTCTTTTTTTTTTGAAGGCAATTATCTTGCCAAATTAGTATCCCCCATAATGTGCGTGATAAATTTGATCATAAAATGATAAAGAAGCAGTCTAGTTTCACTGCCTAGGGAAGTAAGATGGCATTAACTGAATTTGCATTTCCTCAAGTCTTCAAGATGATTTTTAATTAGCCTGAGGCATGAGTAAAGAGGAGAGAATATTTTAAATGTAGTTTTGACTGCCTTACATTTAAAAGGGTCCTGTGGACAGGGCTGACAAATCTCTATGTTTGAAACCAATAATACACTGATGAGAAGGGAATGGTGTCCTTGTGTTTGTGGAAGAACTTGTAAGAAATTGGCAAATGTGCTTATGGGAGATACTTTGGCACGTCAGAAATGCAGCTTTTTTTTCTTTACAGTTGTCATGAAGGCTCTCAGAGTTAACAGACGTGCAGGCATATAGCTCTGTTAAGCTAAGAGTGTTTTTTTTTTCTTCTACTCAGGTTCAATCGAAAAAGGACCAGGAGTAAAACGTTTGAGTTCTCTGGACGATAAGATCCCACCCAAGTCACCTCGTCCACGTCGGAACATCTGGCTGTCACGTAGCCAGTCGGATATCTTTTCCCGCAAGCCTTCCAGGAAGATAAATGTGCAGGACCCCTACTATACGCCAAACAAAGGATTAGGCCGGAAAGTTAATCCCTTCAGTGCCCGGGAGGACCTCAAGGGGGGGAAGATCAAATTCTTTGACATGCCAAGCAAGTCTGTGATCTCCCTTGTGTTTGACTTGCATTCTCCAGAGGCAGGTGGAGGCCTGAAAGCCAGCCAGTCCCAGCTCCGGCAGGCGTATAGCACAGACTGCCAGGAATTTTCCCTTCTTCCCGGGAGACGATGCAGATCACTTCCACTCTCTCCTGAATTGCCGCACAAGGAATATGGCCTGTTTGGGGGACTCTCTTCAACTGTTGGCAGGTGTGACCCAGCCCAACTAGGTGCAGAAGTTAGGCAAAAACTCCTGAGTAGCAGTAAATATGGTGTGTCAGAGATTCCTCCCTTTCACGCCAAGCCTCACAGACCAGAATTTCTTCCTGTAGCAGGACAAGAGGAGGATATGGACTGTTCAGATGGGCCAGTGGCCCAGGAGGAAAATGGGTTTTGCCCTGTTGAGAACACACATGGAGATCCAGCATGTAACCAACCATTAGCGTTGGCCCAGCCTGAGCCGCTATCTTACAAAAAGCTCCCAGCTGAGAATTCAGTGAACTCTGAGGGACATGGCTCCTCACAAGTGTTTGTGGGTTGTCTCCCTTCTGAAGAGATGGAGGTGGAAGATGACCTACTGAAAAATACTCTACCAGAATCTACGAAGCCTCTGTTCAGTGTTAGTCCTTCCACCGAGCTGAAGAGAGAGGTATGGCCCTTCAGGGAGCAGGATGGGGACAGTCCTGCCCCATTGTCTCAGACCTCCAACATCTCAGCCAGTGGCAGCACGCAGTCAACTTGTGACATATGAAAAGAGGACTCAAACTGAATGTGTCCTTGAGGGAACAGTTGTTCCCAGTCACTTAAACTCTGTTTTTCTTATAGTGCTGGTCTTCACATTCGAAAGAGACTCGGCAGATGGTAGAAGCTGGCTGTCAAACAGATAGCTGCAGACGGCGTCTGGAGAGACTGATTATTTTAACTTTATTTCAAACTGTGCTTATTCCCTTCCCTGATTTGCTTTAGGAGGTGGAACTGCTCTAGCCAGAACGGCTGTGTGGGCCCCACAGTCCTTCCAAGAGGCAGCAGCCAGAGCAGGCACCGTGTAAACAGTTTGACCTGGATTCCAGCATGGAGCATTTCAAGGCCTTAAGCTCCATGTTGGGGTAGAAAGAGTGATCCTTAGGTTTTTCCCCTCTTCCTCTGACCGACCAGCTGCCCTAAACCACTGCAGATTTTGACATTAACATCCTGCAGCGGTGCACCTGAGTCGGAGCCTCTGTTTTAGAAATGGGCACAGAGATCTTTCAGAGCTATGTTGAGCACGTTGGAATGTTCTCTGGTCCCAGAGCTGCCGTGAATGCTGTTGCAGCATTAAACAAACTCTTCTTTCAAAAGCAGCGAAAACAAAACCCCTCACGCTGGTCGCACTCTGCAGGCCAAATCACATGACGAGTGCTTTGCGATTAACAAGAAGAATCTGTTCCCTGGTGTTTCATTTTTCCCTTGGGATTTGGTAATGATGTATAACACATTAGTGTAGGGAAGCAGGATGCGGTGAGCACCGCTCTCCTCCTTGCACAGCTCTTCATGTACCTTAACCCAAATGTGGAGAAAGATTTGCCCAGGGCAGGAGAGGAGAGCCATATTCCAGGCTACTGGAATTCATTTCTGGGCTACTGGAGAAACTGCCAGTGAAAGCACCAGCTGTATTGAGCTTTTAGGGGGTGTGGGCTCTTATCTCTGAAGAGCTGGATGGACATCATGATCTGCTTCCACAGAAGAGTTAATTGAACACAAAATCTAGATCACAGTTGACTACCACTAAGCTAGAAAGTTCACATTCACCTCCCTTTCTGGTACAACATCCCATCTCATTAATTCAACTGCAATAATGATGGGTCCTTATTTAAAACCAGATTGCTTGAGAGAGGACAGGAATCCCCTGCTCAGGGGAGGTTGCCAGCAGTGTCGCAGCCACACAAGTGCTCTTGGAGAGGACAGACAGTATTCTCACAGATGGGCTTTGAATTGTCAAACTAGAGCAAATTAGCTTGTCCTGAATTACTTTCTTCTACAGAAAGAAGCTGTTGGCTGCGTTGGCTTCTCCTGTCACTGAACAGGATGATCTTTTTCTTTTTTTTTTTCTTCCCTCCACCAGCAGATACGTGTGAAAGAAGCAGAAGCAGGAGCTTTAATGCTGCTTGCTGCAACCAGCATCAGAGATCCCCGCTCTGGGATGCGATGTACAGGCAAGCTTGTTCTGTGGTGATGTTTGTGCACCATCCTGCCCTTTTCTACTATTGTTGTTCCAATGACATGGGATTTTTATTTTATTTTATTTTAATTTTTTTAAAATCTGTATTATCATTCCTAACTGAGGCATGCGTTGCGTGCCTGCTAAGCAGATGGTGATGCAGTGGCGACCAGAATGTCACCCAGGTAGCCTGTTACACTTTCTTCCTGCTCTCTTGTAAGGATGGAAAATGAAAACTAGTCTCTGATGGAAGCAAGACTATTCCTACTCTTTTCCTATCTCAGAGAAAGGATGAAGGAGAAAAGCCTTAGTTCTTTCTTGGCTCAGATGCTTCTCTTTGCAGAGGTGTAAGTCACTATTCTGTGAATTACGACTTCCTCTTGTGAACTAGGTGTTAACCTGAGCAGTAATTATCTCTTTGCAGTGGCTGTGAAGAATTAAATGAGAAACCCAGTGTCGCAGAGTGACTTTGCACAGTCCATGGCAGATTAGGCAGCTGTTTGCAGCGTGAAAGAGAAAATGCCTGTCCTTTCTGAGATCACCCCTTTTGGCCCCCACCTCTTGGCCTCCTGAAGGTGCCGAGCTGTAGAGTGGTCTGTCTTGTGTGTCCTGTCTGCAGAGCAGCTTCTATGGCTGGCACGGTGTGTGTGAGATTTCCTTTGAGGACAGCAAACAGCCAGCAGAGCTCAGTTGCCTGCCTGGTGCCTGTTATTTCTTTTTTTTTTTCCTTTTTTTCTTTTCTTTCCTCTTTTTTTTTTTTTTATCTTTTATACAATTGTAATCTCTCGGGAGGGGAAACCGTCAGCACCAGCCTCTGTTGTCACAAGATGCGTTTGGGCGTGTGGCTTCAGCTAAACTAGCAATAATAAGGAATAGTTTTACTTCTGCATCATCGGGCTGTGAGGATGCGACTGCTGCAGCCTCGGTGGAGAGCACACCCGGGCTGTGGCTGCTCTGTGGCTTGCGTTAGCCCTGGTTGTCAGCGCTGACACCCCATCGTGAAGCCTGTTGCCCTCTCCAAAGCCTGTGAGGTCGGTCAGGCCTTGGCTACCTCCGTGGCACCCGTTACAGTGACCTCATCTGCTTTATTAACACCACTGTCTCTTAAAACGTTTCCCTGCTCTGAATAGCTCTCTTACAAAACAGCGTGGCTAAAATTTTATCTTCTTTTACGTGTACCAGCTGACACACGTCTATCCACTTCCCTAGCTCTTTGTACTGAGGTGGAGATGTTGGAAAGAGAAATGCCAAGGAATCATGGCTCAGGCCTTTCCTGGATTCGTGGTATGCACAGGAGGAGGGGGCGTGTCTATGGAATTTTGCTTTTTTAGGATAGCAAAGTGCTTGCTAAACCTGCAAGGATTAGCTATCCTTTAGGATTAGCTATCCAAGTGCTTGTGTTTGCAAGGGTCTGGATGCAGCTGGCGCTCGCTACGTCTCAGCCCTTTGGTTGTGTAAAGCTGAATGTAGGTTGCACTTAGTAAATACTCCTGGGTTTTCCGCCTACCTGAGGGTGCTTTTCTACTGGGGGCCATTTTCTGACAGCTGCTGCTGAACACGGATACGAACACGTGCTCAGCAGACTCCTCCTTTTATAGTGACGTGACAAAGTTTTATGGTGATGGGATTTTATCATGATTTTTGACTTTCTTATGGGAGCAGTTCTGGCTCTTTTAAAACACTTTCTACACGTTGCGAGGTTCCCTGAAGAGATCAAAAGATATTTTTTAATTCCCTTTAAATCTTCCTATGTTGAATTCATTTAAATGTCTGTTATAAGCTATTTTTGTTGAGGTTGCTGGTTGATAAAAGGCAACGAAGAGAATGCATGTGAATTGCTGCCCCTCAAAAGCAGTGCAGACAAGGGGCTATCGTAGACTTCAAACTTGCTGGAGAGGCATTGATTTGATGTATTACGTGTAACAGAACATTGGTATTTTTTGCCAGTACAACTAAAGACACTTGAATAATTCCTGTTTGCACTTAATGCTATTGTTTATATTGCATGTCACTACATTTCTATGCAAAACAAATAACCTTTTTTTTTTTTTGATGGGGGGGGGGAGGAGGGGCAGCCAGATATTTGATTAAGTATAAAGATCTTTGCGAGATGATCTATTTTCGTATTTATGAAGGAGTTTTACGTCTTAATATTTTGCAGTCTGTAAATAGCTCAACTTGTAATTAAAGGCTTAGGAAGAAGTTTGTAGCCTGTGTATAATAGTAAGTTAACACTGCCAGAAAAAAAAAATCTTTGCAAAACAACTTTTCTAATATTGTGGATATTTATGAATATGTAAAGAAAGCACGTCTTGTTTTTATGTTGATTGACCTTCTGACTTTTTTTGAACTTATAGAAATGGTGTATGTTTTATTGGAACTGCAATAAGAAGTAACCAAAGATGAATCCAGTTAAATATTTTCTTAATTTTTTTCTTGGTCAGGTTTTGTAAACTTTCCCAACTTGCTTTCAAAATAAAAATAAAATCAAGGCCTGAGTCTTGTGATTAAGAGGGCAATTCTAGGTTAAAAAAAGCTGGCTCAAATGCTTACTTAAGTTATGGATGACATTAATACCTGGCTTGTTTTTTCAAAACCCACTTTGAGTGCAGAGCACTGAACTGGGACTTGCAGCCCTGGGTGCTGCTGGAGAGGTCTGCTTTTCCCCCTTCTCCTCCAGCCTCACCCCTGCCTTCATGGCCCAGAATTCTGCTAAGGAACAACAGGGGGAACTCCAGTTGAGAGCAATTTAATGGGTCAGAAGTTAAAACAAAAACAAGGGTAAGAAACTTGCTCCCCTTCTGGTCAGTTCTTGATGGAATGAAGAACTTCAAAACTTGAGGGGATAAAAGGTCCAGTTCAGTGAGGAGTCCTCTAGCTCTATCCACTGGCCCAGGCCAGCTTCATCTTCTGGCTGTGAGCTTTGGAGGACTTAGAAAACAAGCTCTTCACTATTTGAAGTGGTACCGATTTCCCGCTGAGGTACAGTTTATTGTGACACTCGGGCAACCAGGGTCCTGCCCCAGGGTCTGTGTTTTTCCCTTTCTTGAGCATCCAGACGTAGGCCATGATGTAACCAGTCATGAACGCGTCAAAGCCAGCCCGGTGCGTGCCCCCCTGCGAGGGTGGACCATGGCTTTCCTTTTCCTTTGCTGCAGCAGGTGCTGCTTCAGTCTCAGGGATGTCTGGGGGATGGACTGAGCCCACCTCTGAATTCCCCTCCACTTGGTCGCTGTCATTGGCATGTCCCTTGGCAGAAGGGCTCACAGCAGCCGCTACCTGGGCAGCAGCTCCTTCAGTGCTCCCCAGATCCTCTTCCCGTCGTGTGCTGGTGTCTGAGCTGACCTCTGCTTCCATGTCTGTGGAGTTCTCCTCCAGTGGCCTGCCCTCTGTGCTGGGTGTGATCTCTGCCAGCTCCGAAGCAGCTGCAGGCTCGTAGCAGCTCTGTTTTCGTGGCGGTTCCTCCTCCCCATTCTGAGTCACCTCCATTTCTTTCCCTGAGCTCTCCTGCTCAAACGCCTTCGCAGCCTCTTCTGTGTTCTTCCGACGCTTCCATTTGTGCTTCCTTTTCTTCCGCTTCTCCTCCCAAAGCTTGTCGTCCTCATCAATTATGAGGTCAATGTTATGAGACTGTGGACACGACATCCCTTTCGGACACCAGCCATAGGCCTAAGGAAGAAGGAGAGAAGCATGTAGCCACCAGTCTCCTGCTCAGAGCAGCTCATCCCCATAACACGGAGCAGAGCTAATTATTCCTCTCTGCTGAGGGTTGGTGAGGCTGTATCGGGAGCGCTGTGTCCAGCTACAGCCCCACAACACACAAGACAGGCATCAACAAACTGCAGCGAGTGCAGCAGGGAGCTGTCAAGGTGTAGCACACAATGTATGAGCAGAGAGGCCAAGGGAGGTGGGTTTGTTCCACTTGGAGAAGATGAGGCCGAGGGGATGGGGATATCTAGGTGCTAAAGCAGAGGTTATGGAGAAGATGGAGCTGAGCTCTTCTCAGGGGAGCATTGGGAAAGGTGGTGTAAGACCAGCCAAGGGAAATTCTGACTAGATACACAGGAAGGTGTGTTTCACAAGGAGTGGTCAAGCACTGGAACAAGGACCTAGAGGTTTTGTAATCTCTGTCCTTAAGAGATTTTCAAAATTCTTTGAGCAATACTGAGTTGGTGGTTGGATGAGAAACTTCCAGAGGTTTCCCCAGCCTCTGTTGTTCTGCAACAGTAACATGCAACATCTGGAAGAGCTCCTTTTCTTGCTGAAGCTTCTGAACCCATCAGATGGGCTGAAGCTGATCAGATGGGCTCTTTGTTTACTCCTGTAGCAGCCCCGGGACTCGAGATGCTGTGGATCACACTGTGCTACGGTGCCAGAAGCTGCAGTCAGGTAGTATTTTTTTTTTATCTTATCAAGATATGGGAGAGGGAAGAGGGAGCATTTCTTGCTCAGAGGACAAGCCAAACACATTTAGAATTTAGAGCCCTCCCAAGACAGCAATAAACACTGTAACTCACACCATCCCACTATTTAGGGCTGTATAATCTCCTGAATCTTTGTGTCTTGTGTAGCCCGTGGAATTCACTGCCTCTGAACAGAGCATGCTATTGCCCTTTCCCTCATGGAGCCACCGGGAGCCTGACAGTCTTCCTTGTACTGTGAAGCAACCAAGAGGGAGCTCCCAGGTGCCTTCCTACCACCTCCTGCTCTGGCCACATGTGGCTTTTTCCGTGGAACCAGGAAGGAAGCAGGGATTCACGTTACTCACCGAAAATTTCTCACAGACGGGCACCTTGTTGCCCTCTCCCACGTTGTAGCTTTCTTCTTCCAGAGAGCAGTGGCCATAGTCGATGTAACGGGACACGTTGGCTGGGTAGTTGCAGAACTCAACGGTGAGGTGCTGCCCACTGGAGTCCTTCAGCTTGCAGTTCTCCCGCTTGCTGGAACAAAGAAGAGCACACAGATACTGGGATGAACTCGCTGAAGGTACCGCAGCGTGGAGATAGTACTCTCCACCAAGTCCCAACTCCACTAGTGTCCAGCTCTTTATCTCCAGCCCCAGCTTGACAGCCTGCTGGAAAGAAACTCCATCCTGGGAGAAACAGGTTTAGTAAGTGCTGATTTAAAGGTTGGTTTCTCTTACTGACACAGAGGCAGGGACAACAGTGTCTCTGGTGAAATATAGTTTGATTTTTAAATATTAAGGACACTAAGATGCGTGTTAGTGTTCATAATATTAACGGACAAAGAAAAAATGTCCCAAAATGAGGTATCAGGTAGAGCATCCAGCGGCCACCACCCAGACAGGTTGAACCAGGGCAATGCAGGCAAGAAGGAAACAAGTTTTCCATCTCATGAGAAAAGCACTGTTTTTTCCCAAGAGCTGGCTAAAAGGCCAAAAACCTTTGGAAGGCTCCATGTAACTAGAATTGTGGGTTAAAACACTTAAGAGGTCAGTTTAAAAAGTATTTTTATCTTGTCAAAACAAAGCATTTTCTCATGTTTGAGAGCAGCCATCTTGAATGTTTTCAGACCTGTCAAAATGGCATTTCCTGACATAAAACAGTCACTAAAAATACCATTTCTCCACTGCACAGAGCACGACTTCAGTTTAATGGAGATTCAAGGAGCTCTGGTACTGCCAGGGGCTTGTTTAGGTTGTGTGGGGACTGCAGAACCAGGGGCCAGACTGACACGTGAAATGGACAGACATCTCTGCTTCTAATACACGTCTGCCTGGAAGATATCCAGGAGGAGCTGGGGGCAGGAAGCAAGATGGGACGCCCTGGAACAAGAGCACAACCTTTGCAGGGAAGGAAAGTAATGGGAGTCGTAGCTGGCTGCACATGAGTGTCACGTGCAGGACGTGTGACAGAGCTGGGCAACGTCAGGAGAGATCGAATGGATAATTTTTCAGCGAGATCAGGTCACTCTGTGGTCAAAACTGTTGCCAGGGGAAGAAAGAAATCCTCTTGCAGCAGCTGCCCACCGAACAGATAAGGCATATTACAAAATGCACCTTTATGCACTCAGCAGTTTTCCTAAAAATGGGAAAAGCACCTTTCTTTACTCACTGGGGTAATACAAACACCCAACCCCCTTGCCTGGAAAAGCAAACAAATGAAACACTCCCTTTGCCTTCTCTCCCATAAACTTTAAATAGCGGAGCGCCGCTCACCACTTCTTGTAAGCATACTCCAGGTAGGACGCTACAAAGCGAGTCTCAAACTCTGAAGCGTATTTGGTGTCGTATATTCCTGCCGGAAACATTTCCGAGAGGTCAGCGGTGAAGGTGCCGAGGTTCTCTGGGAGGTGGGCATAGAAGCACTGGTAGAGGAAGACCAGATCGATCAGGCCGTTATGGAGAATGAGGGGCTTCTTCGCTCGTATGAGCTCCAGAAAAAAAGTCCGAACGCTCTGCCTCTGGCTCTCGTTGCCCTGCGAGAAGGAGGATTAGTCAAGCCTTAGTGCCTTGACTTGCCATCGCCCCGGAAAGTCCTCGGAGCCTGCTGCAGCAGGGCACTGCCCACAGCTCTGACTCGCTCCGCACAAACAGCCGCCCAAATACTTGGAAAAGTAACCACAACAAGTGCCGGGCTGGATATAAAGCAGCAGGGATGTGAAAGGGATAATGCTACGCTCAAGACCCCAGTGTGGGCCCATCTTTGCTCAGCAACCGCTGAGGGAGGTGCTGGGACCGGGGGAAGCCAGGACCAGTGGAAGCCAACAACCTCCCCAGGAGCCTGGGGCAGAGCGAGCTTGAGAGGAGAGTCGTTTTGTACCTTGTCGTTGCCCTTGTGGTAGGGGATGCCCTGGGAGTACTGCTTGTTGAAGTCAAAGCCGTGCTGCACCAGGAACTGCACCGACTGGGGCTCCACGATGTAGTCCTCGGTGCAGAGCAGCGTCAGGTTGTAGATCTGGCAGAGGTAGGTGTTCTCCGACTGCAGGGGGAGAGCGGGCAAAGAGATGCGGGGAGGGGAGCTGCCGAAAAGCCCCGGGCAAGCCCTCGGAACACGGGGGGGGTGAGAGGGGGGGTCCGGGAACCCACCTTCTCAGGGAGCCGCTTGAAACAGGCCACGCCGAGGGAGAGGACGGAGCGGGTCCTGGCCGCGTTGCAGACGGCCTTGTACCGCTCTTCGATGCACCTGTCCGGCGGGAGAACGGGAGCTGACGGCTTCTACCCCTGCCCCGTCCCACCGGCCGCCTCCCGAGGGCCAAACCCCACACGGGGCAACCGGTACCGGCGGGACGCGCCTCGGAGCCCCCGCAGCCGCTCAGTCCGGCTGAGCGACGCGCCCCCCGCCCCACCGGGGCACTCACGGGTTCAGTAGAGACTTCCTGGCGCCCAGGCCGCTCAGCTCCTGCGGGGAGACACCGGTGAGCGGGCCCGGCCCAGCCCCACCACCGCTCGATCGCTCGGTCCCCGCCGCCCCCCGCCCCGCCTCACCGTGTCCACGGCGACG